>MJUU01069671.1:20069-39184 GCA_002080025.1 Modiolus philippinarum | reverse complement strand
TTAATAACAAGTCCAGCATATTTTCTTTTCAATTTTTTCTAGCCTTTCTCTTCTTAAGTGAATCAGACTCATACACATGTACTGAATGGGTTTGAATTTTGCTCATAGACATCCAACAGATTCAAAATTGGAACTATACATTGTGTATATAGACTAAACATTTTTTACCTTTAGTTTCTTCTCTATAAATCAAAAAGTAGAGCAAAGGACATTGATTCAATATTACGGTTAAAGAGATATAAGGAAATTAGTTTTAAAAATGAAAATTAAATGCCACAAAAATAAAGCAATTGCAGCAAAAACCATTAATAATCAACAGATATTTCGAAGGGTTATTCCCTATAAGCGGCATAATTCAAGGCTATGCAATGGGGTATAGATATGAGATTTATCGCAAGTTAAGATCCGGATATAAACAAAATATAACCACGACAGACATTGTGTACAGATAAATAGAAATGACTGGATCTTCAAGTCAATATCCCAATTTACAGCGATGGAAACGTTCAACATTCCCAAAATAGCGCTCATCGTGTGAATCGTGTGCGTTCATCGTGTGGATCGTTTGCGTTCATCGTGTAAATCGTGTGCGCTCATCGTGTATCGTGTAACGTGTAACGTGTAACGTTCATTGCGTGTAGCGTGCGTTTACTCGTTTCATTTAAATTCCGCATTTTATAGATAGGTTTACCAGTTTTTTGCAAAACACCGTTGTTGTTTATTTATTATTTTTTTCAGCTCGAAATATACCTTTTTTACACCGCCGATTTTACAAGAAGAAAATAAAAATATTATAAGATTAAGTATCAAGTCTGGCGATTTTTTTGTCACAAAAACATTTATTTATTGTTTAGGAACGCAAACCTTCATTTAATCAACTTCATTCAAAAACTGTTCAATATAGTAGAACAATAAAAGTCTAACCAGATTAACTTATTATATCTATGGCAATACTAAAACTTGATAGAATTTAACCATAAATATAAAAGATAGGGCACTTTTTCTTTATTTCATATTATACCGGTGTCCACAATACTAAAACTTGATAGAATTTAACCATAGATATAAAAGATAGGGCACTTTTTCTCTATTTTTTATTATACCAGTGTCCACAATACTATAAATTGATAGAATTTAACCATAAATGTAAAAGAAAGGGCATTTTTTTCTATTTTATATTATACCGGTGTCCGCAATACTATAAGTTGATAGAATTTAACCATAAATATAAAAGATAGGGCACTCTTTCTCTATTTCATATTAAACCGGTGTCCAAAATACTAAAACTTGATAGAATTTAACCATAAATATAAAAGATACGGCACTTTTTCTTTATTTCATATTATACCAGTGTCCACAATACTAAAACTTGATAGAATTTAACCATAAATATAAAAGAAAGGGCACTTTTTCTTTATTTCATATTATACCGGTGTCTGCAATACTATAACTTGATAAAATTTAACCATAAATATAAAGATAGGGTCTTTTTTCCCTATTTTATATAATACCAGTGTCCGCAATACTGTAACTTGATAGAATTTAACCATAAATATAAAAGATAGGGCACTTTTTCTCTATTTTATATTATACCAGTGTCCGTAATACTACAACTTGATAGAATTTAACCACAAATATAAAAGATAGGGCACTTTTTCTCCATTTTATATTATACCGGTGTCCGTAATACTATAACTTGATAGAATTTAACTATAAATACAAAAGATAGGGCACTTTTTCTCTATTTTATATTATACCAGTGTCCGCAATACTATAACTTAATAGAATTTAACCATAAATATAAAATATAGGGCACTTTTTCTCTATTTTATATTATACCGGTGTCCGCAATACTAAAACTTGATAGAATTTAACCATAAATACAAAAGATAGAGCACTTTTTCTCTATTTTATATTACACCGGTGTCCGCAATACTATAACTTGATAGAAATTAACAATAAATATAAAGGATAGGGCACCTTTTCTCAATTTTATATTTTACCAGTGTCCGCAATACTAAAACTTGATAGAATTTAGCCATAAATATAAAAGATAGGGCACTTTTTCTCTATTTTATATCATACCGGTGTCCGCATTACTATAACTTGATAGAATTAAACCATAAATATAAAAGATAGGGCACTTTTACTGTATTTCATATTATACCGGTGTCCGCAATACTATAACTTGATAGAATTTGACCATTAATATAAAAGATAGGGCACTTTTTCTCTATTTTATATTATACCGGTGTCTGCAATACTAAAACTTGATAGAATTTAACCATAAATATAAAAGATATGGCACTTTGTCTCTATTTTAAACTATACCAGTGTCCATAATACTATAACTTGATAGAATTTAACCATAAATATAAAAGATAGGGCACTTTTTCTATATTTTATATTATACCGACGTCTGCAGTACTATAAGTTGATAGATTTAAGCATAAATATAAAAGATAGGGCAACTTTTCTCAATTTTATATTTTACCAGTGTCCGCAATACTAAAACTTGATAGAATTTAGCCATAAATATAAAAGATAGGGCACTTTGTCTCTATTTTAAACTATACCAGTGTCCATAATACTATAACTTGATAGAATTTAACCATAAATATAAAAGATAGGGCACTTTTTCTATATTTTATATTATACCGACGTCTGCAGTACTATAAGTTGATAGATTTAAGCATAAATATAAAAGATAGGGCAATTTTTCTCAATTTTAAAGTTTACCAGTGTCCGCAATACTAAAACTTGATAGAATTTAGCCATAAATATAAAAGATAGGGCACTTTTTCTCTATTTCATATTATACCGGTGTCCGCATTACTATAACTTGATAGAATTAAACCATAAATAAAAAAGATAGGCCACTTTTTCTGTATTTCATATTATACCGGTCTCTGCAAAACTATAACTTGATAGAATTTAACCATAAATACAAAAGATAGGGCATCTTTCTCTATTTTATATTATACCAGTGTCCGCAATACTAAAACTTGATAGAATTTAACCATAAATATAAAAGATATGGCACTTTTTCTTTATTTCATATTATACCGGTGTCCACAATACTAAAACTTGATAGAATTTAACCATAAATATAAAAAGGGCACTTTTTCTTTATTTCATATTATACCAGTGTCCACAATACTAAAACTTGATAGAATTTAACCATAAATATAAAAGATAGGGCACTTTTTCTTTATTTTATATTATACTAATGTCCCCAATACTTAAACTTGATAGAATTTAACCATAAATACAAAAGAAAGGGTACTTTTTCTCTATTTTATATTACACCGGTGTCCGCAATACTATAACTTGATAGAATTTAACCATAAATATAAAAGATATGGCACTTTTTCTCTATTTTATATTATACCCGTGTCCGCATTGCTATAATTTCCTATGATCTAACCAGGACATCATTATAATATAAAATGGAGAAAAAGTGCCCTATCTTTTATATTTATTGTTAAATTCTATCAAGTTATAGTATTGCGGACACCGGTATTATATGAAATAGAGAAAAAGTGCCCCATCTTTTATCTTTATGGCTAAATGCTATCAAGTTTTAGTATTGTGAACACCTGTAAAATATAAAATTGAGAAAAGGTGCCCTATCTTTTATATTTATTGTTAAATTCTGTCAAGTTATAGTATTGCGGACACTAAAATAATATAAAATAGAGAAAAGGTGCCCTATCTTTTATCTTTTTGGCTAAATTCTATCAAGTTTTAGTATTGCGGACACCGGTATAATATATAATAGAGAAAAAGTGCCCTATCTTTTATCTTTATGGCTTAATTCTATCAAGTTTTAGTATTGCGGACACCCGTAAAATATAAAATTGAGAAAGGGTGCCGTATCTTTTATATTTATTGTTAAATTATATGACATTTCAGTATTGCAGACACCGGTATAATATGAAATAGAGAAAAAGTGCCCTATCTTTTATATTTATGGTTAAATTCTATCAAGTTATAGTATTGCGGACACCGGTATAATATAAAATTGAGAAAAGGTGCCCTATCTTTTATATTTATGGCTAAATTCTGTCAAGTTATAGTATTGCGGACACTGGAATAATATAAAATAGAGAAAAAAGTGCCCTATCTTTTATCTTTATGGCTAAATTCTATCAAGTTGTAGTATTGCGAACACCCATAAAATATAAAATTGAAAAAAAGGTGCCCTATCTTTTATATTTATGGTTAAATTCTATCAAGTTTTAGTATTGTGGACACCGGTATGATATGAAATAGAGAACAAGTGCCCTATCTTTTATATTTATGGTTAAATTCTATCAAGTCATAGTATTGCGGACACCGGTATAATATAAAATAGAGAAAGAGTGCACTATCTTTTATCTTTATGGCTAAATTCTATCAAGTTTTAGTATTGAGGACACCAGTAAAATATAAAATTGAGAAAAGGTGCCATATCTTTTATATTTATGGTTGAATTCAGTCAAGTTATAGAATTGCGGACACTGGTATAATATAAAATAGAGAAAAGGTGCCCTATCTTTTGTATTTATGGTTAAATTCTATCAAGTTATAGTATTGCGGACACCGGTATAATATAAAATTTAAAAAAAAAGTGCCCTTTCTTCTATATTTATGGTTTAATTCTATCAAGTTATAGTATTGCGGACACCGGTATAATATGAATTAGAGAAAAAGTGCCCTATCTTTATATTTATGGTTAAATTCGATCAAGTTTTAGTATTGTGGACACCAGTATAATATGAAATAGAGAAAAAAGTGCCCTATCTTTTATATTTATGGTTAAATTCTATCAACTTATAGTACTGCGGACACCAGTATAATACAAAATAGAAAAAAGTGCCCTTTCTTTTATATTTATGGTTAAATTATATGACATTTTAGTAATGTGGACACCGGTATAATATAAAAAAGAGAAAAAGTGCCCTATCTTTTATATTTATTGCTAAATTCTATCAAGTTACCGTATTGGGGACACCGGTATAATATAAAATAAAGAAAAAGTGCCCTATCTTTTATCTTTATGGCTAAATTCTATCAAGTTTTAGTATTGCGGACACCCGTAAAATATAAAATTGAGAAAAGGTGCCATTTCTTTTATATTCATGGTTAAATTCAATCAAGTTATAGAATTGCGGACACTGGTATAATATAAAATAGAGAAAAGGTGCCCTATCTTTTGTATTAATGGTTAAATTCTATCAAGTTATAGTATTGCGGACACCGGTATAATATAAAATAGAAAAAAAGTGCCCTTTTTTATATTTATGGTTAAATTCTATCAAGTTATAGTATTGCGGACACCGGTATAATATGAACTAGAGAAAAAGTGTCCTATCTTTATATTTATGGTTAAATTCTATCAAGTTTTAGTATTGGGGTGGTCCGTAGGTGATCGGCTACAAGGCTAAATTCCCCGCCCTTGACGATTTCACCCTACTTTTCCAGTGGCAGTCAGAATTTTCCGTCCCATTGCCTTTCCATACCCCAAAGTGATTATTTATTAACAAACTTGTTCTCGTCTTGATATAGCTGAAATATTGCTGAGTAGACGTTAAACAATATTCAATCAATCAATCAATATTGTGGACACCGGTATAATATGAAATAAAGAATAAGTGCCCTATCTTTTATATTCATGGTTAAATTCTATCAAATTTTAGTATTGTGGACACAGGTATAATATGGAATAGAGAAAAAGTGCCCTATCTTTTATATTTATGGTTAAATTCTATCAACTTATAGTACTGTGGACACCAGTATAATATAAAATAGAAAAAAGTGCCCTTTCTTTTATATTTATGGTTAAATTATATGACATTTTAGCATTGCGGACACCGGTATAATATGAAAAAGAGAAAAAGTGAACTATCTTTTATATTTATTGCTAAATTCTATCAAGTTACAGTATTGGGGACACCGGTATAATATAAAATAGAGAAAAGGTGCCCTATCTTTTATCTTTATGGCTAAATTCTATCAAGTTTTAGTATTGCGGACACCCGTAAAATATAAAAATTGAGAAAAGGTGCCATATCTTTTATATTAATTGCTAAATTCAGTCAAGTTATAGAATTGCGGACACTGGTATAATATGAAATAGAGAAAAAGTGCCCTATCTTTTGTATTTATGGTTACATTCTATCAACTTATAGTACTGTAGACACCAGTATAATATAAAATAGAAAAAAGTGCCCTTTCTTTTATATTTATGGTTAAATTATATGACATTTTAGTATTGCTGACACCGGTATAATATGAAAAAGAGAAAAAGTGCCCTATCTTTTATATTTATTGCTAAATTCTATCAAGTTACAGTATTGGGGACACCGGTATAATATAAAATAGAGAAAAGGTGCCCTATCTTTTATCTTTATGGCTAAATTCTATCAAGTTTTAGTATTGCGGACACCCCTAAAATATAAAATTGAGAAAAGGTGCCATATCTTTAATATTAATTGCTAAATTCAGTCAAGTTATAGAATTGTGGACACCGGTATAATATGAAATAAAGAATAAGTGCCCTATCTTTTATATTCATGGTTAAATTCTATCAAATTTTAGTATTCTGGACACAGGTATAATATGAAATAGAGAAAAAGTGCCCTATCTTTTATATTTATGGTTAAATTCTATCAACTTATAGTACTGTGGACACCAGTATAATGTAAAATAGAAAAAAGTGCCCTTTCTTTTATATTTATGGTTAAATTATATGACATTTTAGTATTGCGGACACCGGTATAATATGAAAAAGAGAAAAAGTGCCCTATCTTTTATATTTATTGCTAAATTCTATCAAGTTACAGTATTGGGGACACCGGTTTAATATAAAATAGAGAAAAGGTGCCCTATCTTTTATCTTTATGGCTAAATTCTATCAAGTTTTAGTATTGCGGACACCCGTAAAATATAAAATTGAGAAAAGGTGCCATATCTTTTATATTAATTGCTAAATTCAGTCAAGTTATAGAATTGCGGACACCGGTATAATATAAAATAGAGAAAAATTGCCCCTTCCTTTATATTCATGGTTAAATTATATGCCATTTTAGTATTGCGGACACTGGTATAGTATAAAATAGAGAAAAAGGGGCCTATTTTTTATATTTATTGTTAAATTCTATCAAGTTATAGTATTGCGGACACCGGTATAATATAGAATAGAGAAAAAATGCCCTTTCTTTTATATTTATGGTTAAATTCTATCAAGTTATAGTATTGCGGACACCGGTATAATATGAAATAGAGAAAAAGTGCCCTTTCTTTTATATTTATAGTTAAATTATGGAAAGTTTTAGTTTTAAATGAACCGGTCTAAAATAAAATAGAGAAAAAGTGCCCTTTCTTTTATATGTATGGTCAATTCTATCAACTAATAGTATTGCCGACACCGGTATAATATAAAATAGAGAAAAAGTGCCCTTTCTTTTATGTCTATTGTGGACACTGGTATAAAATAAAATAGAGAAAATGTGCCCTTTCTTTTATACCGGTATTTATGTTGAAATTATAAGAAATTTTTAGTATGTGTAAATCTAATTTTAAAGTAATGTATCTTTTCTTAGGTTCATTACTACGGTATATATCAGGACTTTTTTATTTGACGTAAATTTTTTTTTGATTAAACATTGTTTATTTAATTTATTTATTTTTCTGACAAAATTGCAACATTTTAAGCTTTTGTCGACCCTACTCCGATATTGTTACGGCAAAAGTGGAGACAGTTCCCGGGAGAAAGTTTGTAACACGCTATTTCATATGAAAAACCGACTACTAGTATTTTCTTTTGTCAAAATTAACATTGGTTTTATCTTTATGTATCACATTATAAATTACCATTTTATTTATGCTGTGAAATTTAAAATATCTCAACTTTTATTGCACGCTGATATTTATCATTTTGAGTTCGTTGCATGAAAATTTATAAGATTTTTTAACTGACACGGTGCACGTTACACGGTACACGGTACACGATACACGGTGCACGATACACGATTGAGAACTTTCTGTATCATTCATCGTGCAAATCGTGTGGGCTCAACGTGTGAACCGTGTGCGTTCATCGTGTGAATCGTGTGCATGTGGTAGGGAATGTTGAACGTTTCCATCGCTGTACGCAGGATACACAATGCAAAAATACCCAAGTTGCATTATGAACAGAAAATCTCGTTATGCTGTTTACGTGTTTCAAGGAATAACCTCTCATAGGCAGCATGAGAATCAAACAAAACCGAACATGTGTATAGAGAATTAAAATGTCTTGCAAAGAAATCAGAACCTACGCATTCATCCAGCTTCAGTAAGAAAATATTTTCTCAACATAATGAAATAGAAGTAAATGGGCATGTTTTCAAAAGTTAAGTGAGATTGTTCAATATCAAAAACATATATTTCAATTAAATATTTATCAGAATCACTAATGGCTTGGGAATTTATCCCCAGGCAACCTGATAAATATATGACTTATTAATTAGTTTCAACGGGTGAAACAATAGGCTAGAATGGATGCTATTAATCTATGATACTTAGCATTAAGTGTTTTTACACAATCAATACATTTACGTGACTACATACGCATTTTATTATGGTTTTAGTTGTTCATAGACTAAACATTCTGTAATCTGAAAATTAAGGCTGACATGAACTATAATATTCTAATCCCATACATGTACTTTATTTGTTTCTTTTTCAAAATATTAAGATTAAAATTATTCTTTTATTTTAAAATGAAAACGCCAATGCAGTTATTGAGAGACATTTTTTTAAATGTTGGATCTGCGCTGAAAAGACATAAGTTGCCGAAATGGCCATCTGCAGAATCTCAATTTACAGTAACCTCGTTAAACAGTTATTTATTGCAAAAGTGACAGTTCAAATGTAAATAAGAGATTGATTTGTGATTAAAATTACAAATCAAAATAACAGAAATATCATGAGGTTCAAATTAAAAAAAGAAGTATTTTCCGTGGAATCGAAGCGGCACGTCGAAGTCTGAATTAACTTGATACAGAGTTAACTTATACGGGATAGAAAAATGACAAATGGAAATTGTCTGGATGTGGCAGAGACAAGACTAAAACACACATTACTGCAAGTTCGGTATAAATCTGACCAAAACCTTATTTTTCAGAAAGTGAATAGGGTCATAATTTTTTTTTTTTATAACATGTGTATGCATTTTTGTTTTCCACGGAATTGGAAATATCTGAGGGTAAGGCGCTACTGTTTTAAGATCGAGATGGAACAAAAAAAGAACAATATATATAAATTGTTAATAAAAATGTCACTTTACACACAAACTACGTATTAACCTTTCGTAACTTATGCACTAAAACAAAGAGTCTCAGGAAAAGCCTATACAACGATTATACATCTATAAAATCCACTATAAAACAATTAACGTGTTAAACTTTTCAGTATTCTAACAGTAATCTTTTTTCCTGTTTTCGTAATATTTGGAACACCATTTTCTTCCAAGTTTGTCATTGAAAACTTATATGCACTTCCCTAATAATGTTATATTTTTGGTCATCCTATTGACTACACTAACCATCTAAGCTCAAACATATTTGCTCTCCAATAACAAATATCATTTCTAGGCAGTCCCCGGTATAATCTGATAAATGACTGAATCAATCTAAAGTCAATTTACACAGCTATCATACGTCTTCAGTGAAAACATTCTACAATCTGACAAAAACAAAGTGCTTAAACAAATTATACTTAATTGGTTTTCTCGTTATATCTAGGGTTTATTGGACAAAGCATTAAATTCTATAAAACAAAATATATCTATCATTTTAGGGAAGATGATTTGTGAAAAATACCATCGATGTTATATTACAACGTTATTCAGATAATATGACCAAAAACGCTTTGAAATTTTCAGAGATCTACACTTCCGCCGAAGATTAATGCTGTTTTGGAATTTTTTTCAACAAAATGAAAACGAATATTGAAAACAGTTTCCGTTGCGAAAAATACATATTTCAATATAAGAAAATACTATCAAAGTAATGCAAAGATAAAGCGAGTATAGGTGAAGACAATGATAGTTGACAGCAGCTCAAGACATATTTTAACAAGTTAATTTGACTCCTTATGTACGTAAATCGGCATAACCATAAATCTGTTATTTTGCATAAAAAAACCAAAACATTAGTCGTAGATTTGAGATCATTTGATGTGGTATATTTAACAAAATACATGTATTCCGAAAAAAATATATTGAAATAAAGTCTGGAGAAACAGTTATCGCCAATATCTCGCAAATTTATTTCATTTCCTTCTTCGCGGTTAATGAAAGGATATGGAGTAAATCTACATATGGTACTCACATCACCAGCATATAGTATCAAACATAAAGGGAAACGATTCAAAGTAACATATTTATTGTTCCTTCGGTATTCTACTGCATTGTTGAGTACCTAGATATTTAAAATGTTAAGCTTCTTCTGTTTTTAGGAGTACAAGGAAGTCTCGTCGTGTCCCCTTTTCTCATCCTCTCGGGATATAAAGTGGAAAATTAAGCAGCTTTTTCTAATGTCATTGGCATATTATATCATTTCATATTTCATACTCATAGGATCGTCAAATATTTATAAACATGGGAATAGTAAACAGGGCTGAAAATGCAAAAAAAAATAACAACTGATCTTTTTTATAACGAAAGGTTAATAACAAGTCCAGCATATTTTCTTTCAATTTTTTCTAGCTTTTCTCTTCTTTAGTGAGTCAGACTCATACTCAATGGGTTTGAATTTTGCTCATAGAAACCCAACATATTCAAAATTGGAACTATACATTGTGTATATAGACTAAACATTTTTTACCTTTAGTTTCTTCTCTATAAACGAAAAAGTAGAGCAAAGGACATTGATTCAATATTACGGTTAAAGAGATATAAGGAAATTAGTTTTAAAAATGAAAATTAAATGCCACAAAAATAAAGCAATTACAGCAAAAACCATTAATAATCAACAGATATTTCGAAGGGTTATTCCCTATAAGCGGCATAATTCAAGGCTATGCAATAGGGTATAGATATGAGATTAATCGCAAGTTAAAATCCGGATATAAACAAAATATAAGCAAGACAGGACATTGTGTACAGATAAATAGAAATGACTGGATCTTCAAGTCAATATCCCAATTTACGCAGGGTACACAATTCAAAAATACCCAAGTTGCATTATGAACAGAAAACCTTGTTATGCTGTTTACGTGTTTCAAGGAATAAGCTCTCATAGGCAGCATGAGAATCAAACAAAACCGAACATGTGTATGGAGAATAGAAATGTTTTGCTAAGAAATCAGAACGTACGCATACATTCAGCTTCAGTAAGAAAATATTTTCTCAACATAATGAAACAGAAATAAATGGGCATCGATGTTGCTCAACATTTTTATTCTCTCCTTGTAACCCTGGCACTCAATGACGGGTGGGGAGCAAGGGAGTGACCTTGATATAAGTTTTGTTAAGAATATCGCTTAAGTGCACGCTAGGGGCCTTCTTGATCTCGCTTGAGGGGGTGAATATTGTTCACCTCTAGTAGAAGACCTCAAGGCGACATCAAGATGTAGACAGGAATAAAAGCCCTGTCCTTGATAAACTGGAGTTTTCTATGTATCGTGTGCGTTTTTGTCACATGTACATTCACTCCATATCCTTTCATTTTCCTATTTGCTGCAGAGTTTGTCTCTCGTGCTGCGTTGAGTCCGTAGAAAGTCTCCCCGTGCTTGAGATGTATGCTCTTATAACATTACAGTTATGACGTGTTTGTCCGTGTGAGAATTTCTCATACATTTACTACCTTATTTATTTTTTCAATTTGGCTGTTTAATATTTACATTGTTTTAATAAAATGTTATAATCTGTACACACGACTACTTTTGCCCTTTCAACCAAAGTTACACTGCAAGGTTTGCCTACATCTATTTCGATGCGCCCCGTGTTGTCTATCGATGTTGTTTTTGTTCTTATTTTTGTCTTTCGTCGGGCTACTTAATGACAAATATTTGTAGGCATACATTGCCCGATTTTACTTTTTTTTTCTCATTGACCGCTCCCGACATGTGTTGCTTCAATGACATATTTTTGTTGCGATCGATGTTGCTCAACATTTTTATTCTCTTCTTGTAACCCTGGTGCTTTCAGCTGGATAACCCTGAGCATCGCCCAAGTTGGCACTCCATGGCGGTTGGGGAGCAAGGGAATGACCTTGATATAAGTTTTGTCAAGAATACCGCTTAAGTGCACGCTAGGGGCCTTCTTGATCTCGCTTGAGGGGGTGAATATTGTTCACCTCTAGTTGAAGACCTTCAGGCGACATCAAGATGTAGACAGGAATAAAAGCCCTGTCCTTGATAAACTGGAGTTTTCTATGTATCGTGTGCGTTTTTGTCACATGTAGATTTACTCCATATCCTTTCATTTTTCCTATATGTTTTCAAAATTTAAGTGAGATTGCTATAAAGGTAATTTATATTCATTGTTCAATATCAAAAATATATATTTCAATTAAATATTTATCAGAATCACTCATGGCTTGGGAATTTATCCCCAGACAACCTGATAAATATATGACTTATTAATTAGTTTCAACGGGTGAAACAATAGGCTAGAATGGATGCTATTAATCTATGATACTTAGCATTAAGTGTTTTTACACAATCAATACATTTACGTGACTACATCCGCATTTTATTATGGTTTTAGTTGTTCATAGACTAAACATTCTGTAATCTGAAAATTAAGGCTGACATGAACTATAATATTCTAATCCCATACATGTACTTTATTTGTTTCATTTTCAAAATATAAAGATTAAAATTATTCTTTTATTTTAAAATGAAAAGGCCAATGCAGTTATTGAGAGACATTTTTTTTTAAATGTTGGATCTGCGCTGAAAAGACATAAGTTGCCGAAATGGCCATCTGCAGAATCTCAATTTACAGTAACCTCGTTAAACAGTTATTTATTCAAAAGTGACAGTTCAAATGTAAATAAGAGATTGATTTGTGATTAAAATTACAAATCAAAATAACAGAAATATCATGAGGTTCAAATTAAAAAAACAAGTATTTTCCGTGGAATCGAAGTGGCACGTCGAAGTCTGAATTAACTTGATACAGAGTTAACTTATACGGGATAGAAAAATGACAAATGGAAATTGTCTGGATGTGGCAGAGACAAGACTAAAACACACATTACTGCAAGTTCGGTATAAATCTGACCAAAACCTTATTTTTTAGAAAGTGAATAGGGTCATAATTTTTTTTTATAACATGTGTATGCATTTTTGTTTTCCACGGAATTGGAAATATCTGAGGGTAAGGCGCTACTGTTTTACATGTAAGATCGAGATGGAACAAAAAAGAACAATATATATAAATTGTTAATAAAAATGTCACTTTACACACAAACTACGTATTAACATTTTGTAACTTGTGCACTAAAACAAAGAGTCTCAGGAAAAGGATATACAACAATTATACATTTATAAAATCCACGATAAAACAGTTAACGTGTTGAACTTTTCAGTATTCTAACAGTTATCTTTTTTCCTGTTTTCGTAATATTTGGAACACCATATTCTTCCAAGTTTGTCATTGAAAACTTATATGCACTTCCCTAATAATGTTATATTTTTGGTCATCCTATTGACTACACTAACCATCTAAGCTCAAAAATATTTGCTCTCCAATAACAAATATCATTTCTAGACAGTCGCCGGTATAATTTGATAAATGACTGAATCAATCTAAAGTCAATTTACACAGCTATCATACGTCTTCAGTGAAAACAGTTTACAATCTTACAAAAACAAAGTGCTTAAACAAATTATACTTAATTGGTTTTCTCGTTATATCTAGGGTTGTATTGGACAAAGCATTAAATTCTATAAAACAAAATTTATCTATCATTTTAGGGAAGATGATTTGTGAAAAATACCATCGATGTTATATTACAACGTTATTAAGATAATATGACCAAAAACGCTTTGAAATTTTCTGAGATCTACACATGCGCCGAAGATTAATGCTGTTTTGGAATTTTTTTTAACAAAATGAAAACGAATATTGAAAACAGTTTCCGTTGCGAAAAATACATATTTCAATATAAGAAAATACTATCAAAGTAAAGATAAAGCGAGTATAGGTGAAGACAATGATAGTTGACAGCAGCTCAAGACATATTTTAACAAGTTAATTTGGCTCCTTATGTACGTAAATCGGCATAACCATAAATCTGTTATTTTGCATAAAAAACCAAAAAATTAGTCGTAAATTTGAAATCACTTGATGTGGTATATTTAACAAAATACATGTATTCCGAAAAAATATATTAAAATAAAGTCTGGAAAAACAGTTATCGCCAATATCTCGCGAATTTATTTCATTTCCTTCTTCGCGGTGAATGAAAGGATATGGAGTAAATGCACATGAGACAAAGTCTCTACAAATACATGGCGAAAAAAAAGCAAAGGAACAACGCTTTAATTGTTGTTCTTCATCTTGAAGTCAGCATGAGGCCTTCAACAATGAGCTTTGCTCATAACAAAACCTTACTTCTTAGAAAGTGAATAGGGTCATAATTTTTTTTATAACATGTGTATGCATTTTTGTTTTCCACGGAATTGGATATATCTGAGGGTAAGGCGCTACTGTTTTAAGATCGAGATGGAACAAAAAAAGAACAATATATATAAATTGTTAATAAAAATGTCACTTTACACAAAAACTACCTATTAACGTTTTATAACTTATGCACTAAAACAAAGAGTCACAGGAAAAGCCTATACAACGGTTATACAAGTTCAAGACGGCCCTAGCACCGGTTTCAGCGGAATGCTTTGCTAATTGTCGAGCAACGCTACATCAATGTCTCCACTGGTCATAGGTGCGGGATCGTCAACAAACAGTAATTAAACTGGCAAAAAGCTCTTACAATCACTGTCATCCTTTGCCCGACAAAAGAACTAGTGTCTTAAGCTAGTCGACGATAATAACAAATAGACAAACACAGGGCACTCATCAATCCGATTTTTACAACATGTGTATGCTGAAGATTCCTCCTGATTTTCGACATAAAAAATGTACCGTTAATTGATATGTACCCGCATAAACATATTACTTCGAAAAAATTAAAACCATTGGCATTTCTTTGATTTTGTTTTTATGGGGTATAATAAAATTACCGAAGAGACTAGTCAAGAGCCAAAGTCCATGACACAAACAGTCAAATCAGGTGGAAACGACCGGAAAAATTGTCGACCGCAATGGTCCTGACTTAGTACAGGCATTTCCATTGCGGTGGTGTCCGTTAGTAACTCAACAGAAATTGCTATTGAAAGGTAGTGGACATTTAAAGGAAATGATCGACCAAGTTTTAAATAAAGAACGATTCTTGAATCAGAGTTCGATTGAAACGTCAAATTTTTCCAAAAGGGACTGATATCTATTAAGGAACTTTTTAATGATCGTATGAGACGGATTTTTTTTAAAGCCTTGTTTAATAAGGCGGTCACGGAGATAACTATGTACAATGAGAAAGTCTTTATTAGTTGTGTTAGCTCTTGTGGAATTAGATATGAAACATACACTCCTTGAGCAGGAGAAGCTAACTGGAATATTACTGTCCATGTTACGGAAATCAATAATGTTGAAATTAAGATTGATTATTTATAGATTATCAGTTATACATGTCATGTAAATTGTATTAATATGGATGACTTTTTAATTGATTGTCGAGTGTGGCATTAAACAGAATCAGAAGAAATCACGAAACTCGGTATAAATACTTTTTTTTCTTTTCTGTTACGAACGAGATTTCATGAAAAAACTTCAAAATGGAACCATACCTAACAGTGATAAACTTATTTCTTTTTTCAATGATAACAGCAGGTATATTGACGATATCCTTACTATTGATAATCCCCAGTTTTTCTATTATGTAGACATTATTTATCCACAACAACTGAAATTAAATAAAGCTACCAATGATTCAAAATGTTGCCCTTTTCTGGATCTGACGATTATTATTGACTCTGGTAAAATCAAAACCAAAATATATGATACAAGGGATGATTTTGATTTCACTATTACTAATTTCCCTTTTCTTGACGGCGACATACCCCTTGCTCCATCCTACGGGGTTTATATTTCTCAACTGATACGATTCGCACGAGTTTGTTCTATCCTTGATGATTTCAATGAACGTAACCGTACTATCACAGCCAAACTTTTACAACAGGGTTACAGATTTCATAAGTTGTTGAATACATTTAAGAAGTTTTGTAATAGATATGTTATATCTAAATATGGCGTTACTCGTAAACAGCCTATTACTATGGGCATTTCTAGTCCTCAATTTTAAGGAATTGTTGTTAAAAAATGCCAGAAATTGATTAAAAATCCAGAAAAGCTGGGATGTAACTTACAATCTTTACGTAATAGGGGATATCGGCAAGATATTCCGCTTGCATCCGTTAAATTAACTTTGAGACCTACTGACCGGAAAATTTTGCTCACATACTGGCCTCTCACTGATACTGGCCATGTCTATTGAAATTTATAATGATTCTAGACCAAACCCTTCGGGAAGTTTTGAGTTTAATTTTTCGTCCGTAGTGCCACAGTGTTCTACCAGCAGACTAGGCTCCTTGAGCTAGCCGGCAGTTTAGCTAAACTGCCGGCCCTTAACCCATCTTTCAAAATTACGTATTGTTTTTTTCTCTCCCTTAAAGATTGTGGTCATGGAGTTAGTAGTCTACCTGTATTGGGTTTTATTCGTATGTTTTTATACTATAGGTAAACGGGACAGATAAAGGGGAGGTTTGGGTACCCATAAACAGGTTTAACCCTACCGCTGGCTTTTGCTAGTACCGGTACCATGTCCGGTTGTCCCGAGTTCCTATCGTTGTCTACGTTTGTTTTTTGTCTGATACGTGTTTTTCTTGTGTGGTTCCCTTGCAAATTGTTGCATGTAATTATAATTTTCAGCCATTGTATGTGTTTCCTGTTATCCATTTTTTAACATTTGTTGTCAGCAATATATTGGTTTACTTGACTGAGAAAACATGTCCTCACTACAGTTTTCACTGCAGTATTGCAGGAAAATTGTTAAAGCTGTCGTTACCCAACACTCCTCTATTACAACAATAAACATTCGTACAAACCGATGATATGAAAGACTTTAGTACATATTTAAATGTTATTATATGAAACCGTTAAAAATGTTCATATACCCTAGCACCTGAATTGTTCTTGAGATAAGTATAACTTTATTTTCCCATACATTTCAATATTAAATTAAGTTCCAGATTGGCAGCTACATGTATCTTGGAAAAGTAACAGACTTGTCGAACATATTTTTTTAAGTGTACAACCAAACTATTACACTGTAAAAATTGAAACATGGTAAGCCTAAACATGTTAAGGAAAATGTTGAAATTCTATATACATGATTCCTAAACATGTTCATTTCCTAATCATGTTTAGACTCTGAAACATGTTATGAATTACATGTTTAGAGTAAGAACATATAAAACTTTCCCGCCAAAGATATAATTTTACACGAAGCAATAGCGCGGTCAGCCATTTTCTATAAAACAAAGAAGAATGTGTAAACCAGGAGGGGACAAAAGATTATTTTTCAGATATCGACGTGAAATACGAAAATATTACAGCGAAAGTAAAAGAATGAAGATAAGTGACAACTGGAAATTTCACATGTTTGGTTTTTTGTATGATTTTTTTAACGTAATCGCAGGTCAAGTTATAGTTTTTGAAAAGAGGGAGAACCTTCACAACAACTATTTTAGGTCTAGGTTTATTTAGATCCAAGGATGTTCTTTGCCTTCGTTGAATTGAAAGTGTTAATGTATATATTAATGCAAATTTTGATTGGAGTTACTCAGGCAATTATTTTGTAAGTCGTTATTTAAATGCACGTACCATTGTACTTAGAATCTGTAGCTTTATGGTTCTTTTATTTTGCTTTCAGGTCCCTGTTTTACTGTGTGTTTCCAAGAAGATGTGTGCTAGTAAACATTAAAGCGGTACCACGATATCGATAAGGAAGGACTTCTAACATTCTAGAAACCGGTAACGCTTGAATATGGGATTTATTATAACGAAGTACGAAAATGACAGCAGGACATTAAAAGTAAACCTTTTTTATCCGAGATGTATCCGTGAGCTATATTGTTTGACATTCGTAAGCTACTTTATGGACATTGTTGGTCATTCAACGAGCTTTATTTTTGGATTTTTTGTGAGCTTTATTGTAGGACTGTTGAGCAATTCTTTTGGACATTCCATGAGCTATATTGTTGGACGTGAGATAAATATATCTTACTTCTCAAAAATATAAATAAATGTAATAAATCTGTATGATTTGTATTCTATGACCTATGAGATATCATTTTGCTGCCGACCAAATTCACAAATGAAAGAACAACAAATGAGAGGATACTCCTTGAAGCACGTGTACAACATAACTAGATTTACTGTTCGTTTTTGCAACTTTGGTATTTTTGTATCTTGTTACAAATCTTGACGACGTGGAAAAGTGTTGTATTTAATATTCACCTGTGAGGATAACAGAAACAACAGCAGTAGAATACTGAAGGAACAAAGCACAAGATTACATAAATCAAAGTCCAGAGACAAGGCAAAATCAAAAACACCAGAAGACGTAGGACCAAAGACACTACATACCCACAAAAAACACAACCACTATATATACAACACAAAAAACTAAAGCACTAACAGTGTGAACTCTAAAAAACAGAGTGACATCAGGTGCTCCGGAAAGGTTAGCATTTCCTGCTCTGTATACAACACCCTTCACACGGTCAGTGAGGCATATGTTTCGAAAGATCTGTTAGGTTACTGATTGGTTATTGTCATTTTCTAACCCCGGACAAAACCAATTGAGAACCATGGTACGTGTAACTTCTCTAACCCTCAATACAAAGGTGAAATTTTGAAAAGCTTTAATTTGTATTCACTTAAGTATTCAAACATGAACAAGGACAAATCGGCACCACAAACATCACTGACATAGACAAAACTAAAATTTAACAAG
>MJUU01069671.1:8293-20042 GCA_002080025.1 Modiolus philippinarum | reverse complement strand
GACAAAACCAATTGAGAACCATGGTACGTGTAACTTCTCTAACCCTCAAACAATACAAATGTGAAATTTTGAAAAGCTTTAATTTGTATTCACTTAAGTATTCAAACATGAACAAGGACAAATCGGCACCACAAACATCACTGACATAGACAAAACTAAAATTTAACAAGACAACACAAAAAAGTTAAGCACTGACAGTGTGAACTCCCATAAAACCTAGAGCGACATCAGGTGGTCTGGAAGGGTAAGCATGTCCTGCTCTGTATAAAACACTCGTCGCACTGTCAGTGGGCCAATCCAGGGTAAAGTCAAAACCGGTTATCAAATCCGGGAAGACGTGAATCTAGCCGAAAATGCCAGTTTTCATTTTTGACACTGACATTTCATATCGATCTATGATGTCGTGGTGACGGCCATATAATTTCTGAAGGGACGAAAGCAGCAAGGGCTGAACATATCCCTGACTCAGCAGTTTTTGTGACAGTGCTATTGCTCTTTCCGCAAAGTCACTGTATGAACTTCACGCTCTACAGTAACGAATTAATTGGGAAATATATGCTCCATATGCTGGGGAGGTAGGTATATTGCAGCAGAGAAAAGGTTTTGAAGAAATAAGGTTTTCATTGTTGTTCTTCATCTAGCAGTAATATATTAAATTAAATCCGTTCAATTTTTTTATTTCATAATATCTTGTCAGATTATATTTTTAAAACATGTTTTCTTTTATTGTAAGTAAATAAAGATGCATATCATTTTGGGCATTCAATTTTCTAATATTTCACGAAAGGATATGGAGTAAATGAACATGAGACCATAACACATATGTTACCTCCAACTGCGATATTTTTAATTAGCTGTGTGGCCATTTCGGAAATTTATTCCTCATCAGCAGCACTAGAACCCAAACAAAGGAAATCCATGATTTAAAAAATGTTTATAAAGCATAAAACCAAACGAAATCCGAATAATCAGTAATATCAAATACACCTAAGGACAAAACTACGATGGAGGAATTTAATACTTCGGTTTTAGAATTTACATTGTGAATATTGTAAATATTTCAATGTCGAGCACGGTGAGTTTATAAGCAGGATCTACATTTCAATACCCTATGAGCATTTTTCGACATCCAAATAGTCAAGATTGACTAATTATCATATAGACTCAAATATGCAGGTAATCTTAGCTGTTTACTAATAATTGAAAAAAAGGAATGACCTGAACACATAATATCTAAACATGTTTACAAGTTTAGGTTCTGAAGGGTACATAATCAATGCATTGCGAGGGAATCACTAATTAATGAACACTGTTGAGTTAAGGGCGATTTATATTTAATCGATTTGTAGCCCTTCATTTTAAGTGTTTTTTGTCATTTAAAATTTATTTAAAAAATTGTCATACAGGAAAAATTATAAATGCACTTAAATTTCATAAATAGTTTGTTTTTTATGTGGTATATATTTATTTCAGTATGCTTACTGAAATCCAATATTCCTTCTTACTGGTATCCGATGCGATGAGAGTTCATGTCTAGAAAGTCCCGTATTGGCCTTGTGGTTTTAGAGGAGGAGATCAGTGATTGCTTTTCCATAATGCTGACATGCTGGACACATATTTTACAGAGGACCAACTATGGACCTTTTTGACAAAGAATAGTTCAACTTCGCAAAAACTTTCTGAGGGGAGTTTTGAATCCTCCCCAACACCTCCCCCCCCACACTCACACAGCCCAATGTAAAATGATATTATACCGAAGTTGCTAATAATTTGGATTCTACATATGCGCATTTCGACAAATTATGTCTCCTCAATGCAGATAAAATCAAAATATTAGAAATCCATATACTGAAATATGTGTAAAGACTAATAGAGAACATTAATATTTAAATAGAAAAGTCAAAATCAGCTAGGGACAGAGCTATGCAAGAGGGGGATACTCCTTAGATTTGAACAAAATTTTGAAAAATTTAGATGTTGCAAAATAGAATAAAAAAGATAACAGGAAACACCCACAATGGCCGAAAAAATAGTCACGTGACACAAAGAATAAGGAACTGCACAAGAAAAAAAAAACACAAAAAAAATTTAAAAAAAACGTCAGCAACGATAATAACTCGGTATCGGCACTAGCAAAAGCCAGCGGTAGGGTTAAATCGGTTTATGGGTACCCAAACCTCCACTTTCTCTGTCCCGTTTCCCTATAGTATAATAAACATACGAAGAAAACCCAAATCAGATATGCTACTAACTCAATAACGACAATCTTGAAGGAAAAAAGATGCACAAAACGTAATGAAGTCTCAAGATAAAATCGGTTTTCGATCCAGCATCGAAGTACTGGCCACTGGGTTGGTGAATACCCTCGGGGACTAACAATTCACCAGCAAAGGCATCGGCTAAGTGGTACTAAATAACATTATTCCGAAGATTTTATTAAACTAAGTTTTGCGCTGGCAGCCATCTTGGATAAGCCGCAGATATGCAAGAGGCTTTTTAAAGGGGGCCACTGATGTACTTTTGCGACCAATTTGGTTCCAACTGGATTTGCAGCTTCAGAGGACAAGATCTTTAAATGCGTTCAAAAAAGGTCCAACATTAGACTTTGAAATGATAAGGAATTTGCTTTTTTTCTGATTGGCCAAGACTGCATTTCCTTGCTTGTACCTCGGAGTGGGTAGACCTCGCGAGAGGTCTACTCGGGTTTTTGAATTGTCCAATCAGAGACGACATTCTATTACAGGCAACCAATCAAATTGCTAGTTGTTAATATCATTCGTCTGTTTAACATCTGTAACGGTGTGCGAAATATCATTGAACATCATTTGTCAGAATTATATTAAAAAAGAATTCAACTGATACAAGAAGTGTTTGTCGGTCATATTAACCAGCAAACTATGTAAAGGGAGTTCGAAAACCAACAGGTTGTGTTGTCAGGTTGAAAAGTACAAAAATGCTAATCTTAAAAATCCATAAAAAAAATCCGTGGATGTTTTTATAAAGTATTTATTGACTTTTAGTTACGGTCTATTCGTGACTATATGGTTTGCATCGGTCAACAAATCTTTTCCAGTGGTGAATAGAAGGATTTTGAGTAAATGCACATTAGACAAAGTCTCTACAAATACATGGTAAAAACAAGCAAAGGAACAACGCTTTTACTGTTGTTCTTCATGTTGAAGTCTCAGGTCCGTATAGTCTTGAGTAGACCTCATTAAAGGTCAATAATTGTATGTTTACCATGGCAGCCACCTTAAATGTCATGTGGACTTACCGGACACACTTTTAAAAAAAGGGCAACTGTGGACTAGTATGACCAAATTTGGTTCCAATTTGCCAAGTAGTATCGCGAAGATATTTGAATATTAAGTGCAATTTTACAGCAACATTGTAGCACCATTCCAAGAGCACCGGGATATGGAGTTTACATCTCTCAACTCATTCGCTACTCAAGGCCTGCGGTAGATACAGTGACTACCTTGATAGAGCTCGGTTGCTTACAAAAAGGCTACTTAAGCAAGGGTATGTTGCCCATAACTTTTTGTCATCACCACAGAAGTTTTACGGACGACATGACGATCTTGTGGACCGCTTTGGGATATCTGTTTCCCAGATGGCTACAAATCATTCTTTTGTTCACACTGCTAGTGTTTTCGTTTTGTGGCGTTTTTGTTCATTTTTTCACCTGATGTCACTCTTGTTTATTGAGAGTTCACACTGTTAGTGCTTTAGTTTTTTGTGTTGTATATGTAACGTTCGAGTGTTTTGTAGGCATGTGGTGTCTTTGGTCTTCCGTCTTTCGGTGTTCTTGCTTTTGCCTTGTCTCTGGACTTTGATTTGTGTAATCTTGTGCTTTGTTCCTTCGGTATTCTACTGCCGTTGTTTTGTTTGTTTGTTATGTCTTTGTCATACTGTCTCAATTCGAGTTGCTGTGAATTGCCGTGATTTTGGATTTATGATTTTAGGATTTCCCGTTTCCTCGTTCTTGCTACGGTATTCGTTTGCCGATGTACTTTGCCAGTAAAGTTTGTTTTTCCTCAACCGGATTTGAATTTACTACCGGAGTTGACACGTATTACACGGCGGGTGTCTTATAGGAAGCAGGAGATGCTTACTATACTGGTGCACCTGATATCACCCAAGGTTTTTTTCATCCATGTTGTTCATTTTTGTATACAGATGGATGCATCCAAGTGTACTCCAAAAGCGTTCCTCGAGTGCACTTTACGTGTACTTGAAAGTGATTCCATGACAGCCTTTCAAGTGCACATGTAAAGAAGATGCGATCGCGGGAGTGATCGCGAAGTGAACTTGAAGTGAACTTCGTGGCAGCATTGGATTGCTCATAACGATTGGTCAGTTGAAAACACGTGATATTAATATGACAAATTTAACTTCAAGCAACAAGTACTTCATTCTCTTTTTAATTTACTTTTGATAATGAATTGAAACCAAAATGCCATTATAAATTATAGCGTTCTTTTGTTTTATTTATACATTCAATGCTTACGTCACATTATATTCTCAATAAATCTTTCACAAAAAGGTATTCTTCATGCTGGAGACACTAAATTCATATGTTATTTCAAGAAAAACTTTCATGCAATACCAAATTTATACATCTTTTGTCAAAAATTACCTCAAAAACGGGAGATATTATTTGTCAGTGCTTAATTATTTCAATTGTCGCGAAAAACATTTATATATTTTACGAAAGGATATGGAGTAAATGAACATGAGACCTTACCACATATGTAAACTCCAACTGCAATAATTTTATATGTATTTTTTCTAAAAATTGCCTCATTAGATTGAAATATTTTGCATTTGAGCTTTTTTGCTTTCTCTCGACACCAAATTTTTACATCTTTTGTCAAAAAATGACCTCAAAATTGGGAGATATTGTATGTTGGTGCTTATTTCATTTGTCGCGACAAACATGTATATGTATTTTTCTAAAAATTACCTTATTCGATTGAAATATTTTGCATTTTAGCTTTTTTCTTTCTCGCGATACCAAATTTAGACATCTTTTGTCAAAAAGGCCCTAAAAATGGGAGATATGATATGTTGGTGCTTATTTCATTTGTCGCGACACAACATTTATATGTTTTTTTTTTTCTAAAAATTACCTTATAAGATTGAAATATTTTGCATTTTAGCTTTTTTTCCTTTCTCGGGATACCAAATTTATAAATCTTTTGTCAAAGATGACCTCAAAATTGGAAGATATTATATATTGGTGTTTATGTCAATGGAAATAAGCACCAACATATAATATCTCCCACTTTTCGCAAAGTAAAATATTTTAAACTACATCGGCAAACGAATACCGAAGCAAGGACAAGGAAAGGGGAAATTCTAAAAACATACATGTAAATCCAAAAATCACGGCAATTCACAGCAACACGAATAGAGACAGTATGACAAAGACAAAACAAATAAACAAAAAAGAACAAGAACGTCACAAAACTAAAGCACTAGAAATGAATACTTTTGGTTATTTGTAAAGAATCAGTTTCAACTGCATGATAATATCCTAACTTTTCGAACAAATTTGTGTTGAGATTTATAAAAAGCTACATCGCGACATATAAAACTTCTTCGAAAGAATAGAATTATGTATTTTTTTTAAGAAAAATTAATAACTTTGGTCATTTGTAAAGAATCAGTTTCAACTTCATGATATAAGCCTGATTTTTTGAACACATTCATGCTAAGATTTATAAAAAAAAAACTATATCGCGACATATAAAACTTCATTGAAAGGATATGAGTAAGTAAAATATTTAGAAAAAAATGAATTATTTTGGTCATCTATAAGGATTGAGTTTAAACCGCACAATAAAAAACCTGACTTTTCAAACATATTTATGTATTTATGGATGAAAAGCAATATCGCAACATCAAAAATTCTTTGAAAGGATATTTTTTAGTAAAATATTATGGAAAAAATGAATTATTTTGGTCATTTATAAGGATTGAGTTTAAACCGCACAATAAAAAACCTGACTTTTCAAACATATTTATGTATTTATGGATGAAAAGCAATATCGCAGCATACAAAAGTTCTTTGAAAGGATGTTATAAAGTAACATATTTAGCAAAAATGAATTATTTTGGTCATTTTGAAGGATTGAGTTTAAACCGCACAATAAAAAACCTGACTTTTCAAACATATTTATTTAAAGATGGATGAAAAGCAATATCGCAACATATGAAACTTTTCTTTCGAAAAGGATACGGTAAAGTAAAATATTCAGAAAAAAATTATTATTTTGGTCATTTGCGAGGATTGAGTTGAAACAGCACAATAAAAAACCTGACTTTTGAAGCATATTTATGTAAAAATTGATATATATATATATATAGATATATATATATATATATATATATATATATATTGCAGCATATAATACTTCTTTAAAGGGACATGGTAGAGTAAAATATTTAGAAAAAATAAATTATTTTGGTCATTTGTAAAGATTTAGTTTTAAACTGCACAATAAAAAAACTGACTTTACAAATATTTATATGTACAGAGGGATGGATAAAGGAAAATATTTAGAAAAAAAAAACCAAAAACAAAAAACAAAAAAAAACAAAAAAAACTCACAAAAAGTGTGTATATTTTAAAATATACCAAAAAAAACGAGGTATCAAAAGGGTATATTAAAATGGGAAGTGGGATTTGCTTTCTAAACAAGAGGGAATTGGATCGTTGTAAAAAAAAATATGGGAAAAATTCACTTGAAAACGGGAAGTGGTGCCGAGAGTGAACCATTGAAAACGAGGTCTTTGTAAAATGTTTTCCTGTCTTTGAAACGGGAAAGCGGAAACATAAATACCTTTGGACAGAGACATACAATTCTACTCGTATGTTTTTAATTTTGGATGGAGGAATATTATCTAACATGTATAATTTTTGTTTAATATATTGCTATAAAGACATTTATGTCGAACCTGCTTATCCAAACAGAACATTACGTGGAAATATCTTTTATTACATCAGCTATCGCAAAACTGCGATCCTGGAAACCTCGTTTGCAGTAGTGATCCTAGCGACAGCTTTCAAGTGCACTTGAAGTTCACTAGTGAACGCGAAAATAGCTGTCATGGAATAGCTACCTTTCCCATAAAAGTGAACTTCGCGACAGCTAAGAGAACGCGAAGTGAACTTCAAAAGTGAAGTTGAAGTTCACTTTAAGTGCACTTTTTGGAACGTTGCGTCTTCACCCATCTGTACATGTATCCTGGAATAAGTCATCTGTATGTGCGTGGCTTCATTTCTTTTCTGTGCCGTGCTTATGTTATGTCTTTTCTTTGTTTTTCCGACGTTGTCATTGTCCTTGGATTGTTCTTGTTAGACTTATGGTGCTGTTCTCACTTACTTTATACTTATTAATCAAAAAACGATGTTTTGGATGACGTTTGGACTTGCCGCACGAGCAAGGAATATTATGAGAAAGTTTGATTTAAATTGGCGTTTTGGTTTCAGAGGACAAGTTCGTCGAATTAAAAGTCTACAAAACAAGACGGACGGCTGACATGTGGTCATTTTACGGCAGGTGATGGGAAAAGTTCACATTTGCTTAGCAGACTAGTTGGATCCGTCACTTTGCCGATTTATTGCATTTTGTAGTAGAAATTTAAACCCCTAGTCTTGGTCATCCAACCAACTTTTTTTCTTTTGATTCCCTTCCTGATAAAAAGCTAAAATACTGCTCTCTAGACCAAAGTTCTAGCTTATCACTCATTAAATTTATTGACTATTGTGACATCAATTGTTGTTTTATTCATATATATTTGATTTTGTATTTACTTTCAGATTTTCTTAACAGCAGAACATGATACTAAAAACAGTATGGCGCCATTGGTATGTGAGTCCCTATTTGTTATTATTAGTAATGTTTTACTTGGACCAGACAGATCGATTGTTGCTCTGAGTGAACTAAAGTTCACCTAGATGTTTTATTTTGGGTCGTTTTACATATGTAACCGGGATATGGGATGTTGTCTCCTTGACATTTACCCCATTTCCTTTCTTTTTCATAATACACAGTGGGTAGAACGTTCACTAAATTTTGTAATTGGCTCAGATTGTAAAATACACATTGTCATTGGCTAGAAAATGAGTTTTCACTCCAAAATTGAATATTCATTTACTTTATCCACAATCCATCAGTTTCTGAAGCGGTGAGTGGACCACCGAATCGTTCCTAAAAGGCTTATCTACCGTTTACAACTAAAACATTCTTATTCATTTTCTTAATAGATGTATAGGCACAAATATATAAAATTACAACTTTTGTCAATTATTGAAAAGAACTAACTTCCATCTTTCAAATAAAAAATATATTTGCATATTTAATTTTTAATATTTTACCTCTTGATTGACAGTCGTCAGTGAATCTATTTGTCAATATTTTATACCGAGCAATAGAGAGTTAGAAAAATAAAGAGGAACATGAGGTCTATTTGTCATGTTTTACACAGATCGATAGCGTATGTTGATCTGAATTTTATTGCAACTAATTTAATCTAAGAAGCTCTAAAGTATGAAAATAACAGAAAGATGATTCTGATGATGTGTTTGCTATCATTAAGGTAACAATATTTCCAGCTGTAATTGCAAACAATTGTCAAAATGTCATTCATTACATTTTAGGTATCATATTCTTTAAAACACAAAAAAACTACTTGCCTTTTCACGACAACCTATCTAGCTTATCTTATTGACGAAGGAATTACAGTTAATATCCAAGACGCAAAAAATGTCTTTGCTCGTTTTGAATAACGATATTTTATTAAGACTTTTACTTTGATCGTGCAGATGTAAATTTGATCATGCAGATGACAGTTAAGTCTCTTAAATACAACAAAATACTTGGATAATTTAAAACCATGCGTTGAAGATGAAAGATAAGATTGGAAATACATATATCATAGAAGCAGAAAGTGCATGGCTAAAGCAGTGCATATATTAGTTGGAAAAAGCTTTTTATGTACCTCCTAAATAAATTGTTTAATGATATCAATATTCGCTACTTTCTTTTTTAATTTTTTATATATTTTACATATGGTATAAGCAATATGTTTTCTTTTTTTCCCAAAATATTTGCATTTTATAATAGTTTTAAAGGTGAATGTTTAAAATTTGACCTATCAATTTTGCAATTCCTATGTGTGATAATTAAGTGGTTTAATTACTCCATAACTGTTCTTTTAATTGTATTATTAAATAAGATATTTTGATGCAATAGAGAAACAGCTCAAAAGAGGGTTGTTTGACTGTCTTGGTCTTGAATCAGCTTCGTTGACGGTTTAAGAAAACTTCTTTTTTTAAGAAGTCGACAATTATTATATGATACTTTATTGGTAAATTTTGAAACTTATTTACCTTTCTTTGTTTTTATACATTTATATATAAAGAACTAATAAAAATCAATTAACTTTTAAAGTGTAAAGATGTTACAATTGAGCATTATATTTATCATAAATATTTCTTTTTCTAATTAATCATCAATTTATTCAGCTTTCTTTGACAACCGAATCGATATTTGCCTTTTACAGCATGCTGCGTTTAGTAATCGACGCAGACGCGGTGCTAATTGTTTGCGTTTTATAAGGTGTTACGATATTTATTTCAAATGGATTATAGCTTCGGAAATATGTAATTCATGGCTGTTAATTCATTTATGAGAAGTATCTCCTTCATGAAAAGCTTTGTCCTTAAGTTAGTTTGGCTTTCTTTTAAGATCCTTTTGACTATGTATTCTTGACAAGAATTTGCACACCTTTATAATTTAAGATTTCCAATATTTTAATTCTATCTGCACTGATGACACATAAGATGTCGACATGGCGATATGCAAAAATTAATTTTTTTGAGTCACTTCGGAATTTTTTTCTTATTCAGAATATAGTCTTTCAAAAGTAACATTGAGATTTGAATTAACCTCAGAAAGAGCTCCATTTATATCTTGAAGTCATCAGGAGTCCCCAACAATCAGCAATAAACAAGAATGACCAAATTAGTTTATAAAGATTGAATATTTATCATGACTGATATTCAACACGTTCCAAATTTTACATAAATGAAAGTGGAAATATCCGATGTGTTCTGAAAATTACCGATATTAAATGATTTCACAAACGTAAGTTTTATACCCATGTTTTTCTGATTTGGTGGTGGATTTGATATTTTCAGCTCTAGTTGAAACAAAAATAATAACATTTCCCATTTCATATCCTCTGATAACATTTAAAACTATATACCTTTTGTTTACAATGTATCGATCCTTTTAAGACAGACTTATTGTCTCATGTGCATTTACTCCATATCCTTTTATTCACCATTATTGATTGTGTTAAGCAATTGAGCAAGGTTCTTATCTTCCTTATGACGAATTACGGATTACTGGTTTTAAATAACAATGTCTTACTAAGACAGTAAATTTGCTTGTTATAGATGACAATTTTTACAATTCATCTCTCTTAAGTTGAACCAAAATACTTAGAATATTTTAAACCAAATGGGAATAAAATTTTAGACGTGAAACGCACGTATCCTAGCAGAAAAAGTAAAACTAGTAACTATAATATAAGTTGGGAAAAGTTCGTAATGTGCCTCTTAGATAAATTGATAAGTGAAATCTATATCTCTTCTTTCGTTTATTACTTTTCTATATTTTATAGATGTGTTTGTTCTTTTTTTTTTTTTTTTGTTTCTTTAAATTTTCGCATTAGGGTAAAGTTTTAGAGAGCATATTTAATAAGGTAACACATAGACTTAAAAATAGTGTATAAAACAACGGCAGTAGAATACCGAAGGAACAAAGCACAAGATTAAACAAATCAAAGTCCAGAGACAAGGCAAAAGCAAGAACACCAAAAGACGGAAGACCAAAGACACCAAATGCCCACAAAACACACGAACATTACATATACAACACAAAAAACTAAAGCACTAACAGTGTGAACTCTCAATAAACAAGAGTGACATCAGGTGCTCCGGAAAGGTAAGCATGTCATGCTCAGCACACAGCACCCGTCACACGGTCAGTGAAGCATCATTGAAAAATCTGTTACGTTACTGATTGGTTATTGTCATTTTCTAACCCTGAGACAAATCCAATTGAGAACCAGGGTATGTGTTAGTTCTCTAACCCTTAAACAGTACCAAGGTGAAATTTTGAAAAGCTTTTGTAATCACTTAGTATTCAAACATGGACAAGGACAAGTCGATACCACAGACATCACTGACGAGGACAAAACTAAAATTTAACAAGACAACACAAAAAAACTAAAGCACTGACAGTGTGAACTCCCATAAAAACCGAGAGCGACATCAGGTGGTCCGGAAGGGTAAGCATGTCCTGTTCTGTGCACAGCACCCGTCATACTGTCAGTGGGTCAATCCAGGGTAATGTCAAATCCGGGAAGACGCGAATCTAGCTGAAAATATCAGTTTTTATTTGTGACACACATTTCATATCTATCTATGATGTCGTGGTGACGGCCATAGAATTTCTGAAGGGACGAAAGTAACAAATGCTGAACATATCCCTGACTCACTGTGACAGTGCTTTTGCTCTTTCCACAAGGTCACTGTATGTAGTGCACGCTCTACAGTAACGAATTAATTGTGAAATATATACTCCATATGCTAGGGATGCAGGTATATTGCTGCAGAGAAAGGGAAAGTTCACAATTGGAAAGTCAAAATCATCACGTTTGTCATATAATC
>MJUU01069670.1:17098-29094 GCA_002080025.1 Modiolus philippinarum | reverse complement strand
CAGAGAAGATTTTTGAATGCAGTTTCCAAACTTAAGGGACTAAGATAAAAGTAACAAGCTCACAAGTTTCACTTATGCAATGTTTAAATTGAATCCATTCAATGGTTTTCCATGATATCTTTGTATGCATTTCCCCATTGCTGGCAGCCATGTTGGATGATGGATCAGAACTGAAGTAACAAAACTTGGTCAGCTTCTCATAAGCAAAGTTTGGATTACGCAGTTCTCTAGAAGAAGATCTTTTGTTAACTTAAGTTCACAGCTGGTGACACTTGGTCAGCACCTGACAGGCATCATTCATGTCATGTTTGATTTAAATCCATTTAGCAGTTCTCTAGAAGATCTTTGTGTGCATTTCCCATAGGGTCCAATGCTGTCCGCATGTAAGATGACAGATTGGCACCAAAGTAATAACACTTGGTCAGCACCTCATAAACATCATTCATGCCATGTTTGGTTCAAATCCATTCAGTGGTTCTAAAGTAAAAGTTCTTTGTATGCATTTTCCCATAGGGTCCAATGTTAAAATCAAGATCCCCGCTGGCGGCCATGTTGGATGATGGATCGGCACTAAAGTAATAACACTTCGTCAGCACCTCATAAGCATCATTCATGCCAAGTTTCGTTCAAATCCATTCAGTGGTTCTCAAGAAGAAGTTCTTTGTATGAATTTTCCCATTAGGTCAAATGGTAAACTAAGTTCCCCGCTGGCGGCCATTTTGGAAGCGGTTGGAAAACTTGAATCTAATAAGGATTCTACAGTCAAATATGTGAAAACAGCCAATTTCATCCCTTTTTTACCTCTGTGACCTTGACTTTTGACCTGACCTATTTTGCATATTTTTGTTCCTCTTGACTAAACCTATACACCTGCCAAGTATGAAAGTCTACCTTATATATTTCAAAAGTTATAGCCAAGGTTACAGTTTCGGACGCACAGACAAACAGACAGACAAACAGACAGACAGACAGGACAAAAACAATATGCCACCCGATCATCGATCTGTTGGCATAAAAAAGGGCTACGCAGATCGCAGCATGATGTCGACCACTGGAATTGAACAAGTGTAATTTAAAGCAAATGAGGACACAGTAAAAAGCTTGACACAGTAATTAGCTGGACACAAAATAATGAAAATAAAGCTTACAATGAGAATAATCCAAAGAAAAAAATCTCATCAAAACCTGATGAAAAATAAAAATTTCACATATTTCTTATAACTGCAAGCTTGGCCCCTTTGACACCTTATAGTTTGGTAACGGTAAGAGCTACACCAAATCAATTGAAGATTACTTAAAGCTTACAATGAGAGGAATGCAAGGGAAAAAAATCCCATCAAATTCTAATGAAAAAGATTTCATGTATTTCCAATAATTGCAATATTGGCCCCTTTGACCCCTTGAAACCCGGAAACATTAAATCTGTTGACATATACTGAAATCTGGCGTTGAGAGGAATCAAAAGAAAAAAATCCCAACCAAATCTGATCTGAAATAAAGATTTCACATATTTCTAAAAATTGCAATTCTGGCCCATTGACGCCTTATAGCCCAGACACGGAAAGAGCGAAGCCAAATCTGTTGACATCCTACAATGAGGGGAATCTAAAGAAAAAATCCCAATGAAATCAGATGAAAAATACAAATGTTAGGTAATCTGCAAATTTGCAATTTTCGGCCCGTTAGGCCCCTCGTAGCTTGGAAAGGAAACCAGTTATCACAAATCTGGTGGTGCAGCGCTATATTTATTTTTCATACGGAATCCACTGCAAAAAACTGCATCAAAATCGGAATAAAAATAAAAATAAAAAAAATTGAAATTTTTGATTTTCGCCCCATTTATCTCGTGAATGGTACATGCCACGTGAAATCCGTTGGCATAGTCGAGATTGCAAAATTTTCTAAGGAGTTTACTGAAAGAAACCCCATCAAAATCCATTTTTTTTATATTTGCAGTATTTAATCTATAGATGTCTGTATCAACTTTTTAACAATTTTAACAATTTTAACAATTTTTACCGTTCCGTTTTGTGTCTAGTGGTCATCAAAGATGGTATGTTTCCTCATATTATTTGGTCCGTCTAGGACTTGCTTCTTGTGTATAATATAGGGTCTAATTGAAATTGCGTTCGTATAAAATTATCCCAAATGCAAAATTCAGTAGTATAAACAAGTGTGAATTAGACATGAAATAAAATAATAAATTTCAAAAGTTTGAACTGAAATACATGGGTTATTTGGGATATATAGACTGAAAAGTTTACCGAATTCATTTCAGCATTAAACACTTCTTGTAAAAAAATTGAGTCTTTTAATTTTCAGCAAAAACTATGAATAGAAAGGAAGTTAGTTTTTGTAAGATATGCTAAAATTTCAAAAAAAAAATCTGCCATTGTATTTTTTTTCAAAATTTATAATAAAATAGACAAAAAACAATAAAATTCCTGAAAGTGTGCTTTAAATTACCTCCCTTGAAAGAAATCTAAGTTTTATATATCTTTCATTATTTTAAGATATCATTGCACGAAATGTAGAGTCAATGAGCTAGTAATGAAAAATGGGTGTTCGGTAGTGATTTACATGACAAAAAGATTATTTTTTTACTATTTTGAAATTTTAATTATACCTATGACAATGGCGCTATTTATTTATGTAAGTACTTTGAAAGTTAAAAACAGAGTTATCTCCCCATACCCCAGGTTTACCCCCTTAAGAGTTTTTTATTCTCATGATTTGAAGGTGTTATATGAAAATTGGTGTTTGTTAGGGTTTTCAACTTTTCCAAATAATAGTACTTTCTCAGTATTTAATCAAGTTTTTCTCTGCAATGGTATATGATACAAACTTACAAAATTTCATCAAATACCAGTATTGTGACACAAGTAGTGTACCAGAAATGTGACACAAGTGTGCTAGAACTTTTCCAGAACTATACAGTGTGTAAGCAGAACTTTGTCAGAACTATACCACAAGTGTGCCAGAAGTATACCGCAAGTGCGCCAGAAGTGTACCGCAAGTGTGCCAGAACTTTACCGCAAGTGTGCCAGAACTATACCGAAAGTGTGGCAGAAACAGTTTGCCGGGAAAATATGATGGACATTTTCAGCTAGATTCACGTCTGTCAGGATTTCACATTACGGATTCTGACCTTTCGTCGGATTGACTGAAAGTGTGACGAGTGCTATATGCAGATCAGGACATGCTTACCGGAGCACCTGTTGTCACTCTGTTTTTTTTTTTAGAGTTCACACTTTTAGTGCGTTAGTCGTTAATATTGTGTTTGTGGTGTCTGTCTGTTTTGTGGGTGTGTGATGTCTTTTGTCTTCCGTCTTCTAGTGTTCTTGCTATTGCCTTGTCTATGGACTTTGATTTTGGTGATTTAATTTGTGCTTTGTTCCTTAGGTATTCTACTGCCGTTGTCTCGATTGTTCTATGTCTCTGGGTTTTGATTGCAGTGATTGGCTCGTCCTTTGTTCTTTCAGTCTTCTACTGTCGTGATTTTGGCTCAGTAAATCTTCAAAACTGTTACGGTGATAATTTCCAGCTCCGATTCCACCTGGCAGAGAGGGATTTTTGTATTCTTGTGTATCACGTCTTTATTCAAGGAATGAGATTTCTTTGGGCCAAAGATAATTCAGAAATAACTTTTTTCTCTCTTATAATATCGTTAATAAAAAGGACATTTTATGTACACAGTTACAGAAACAATTCTATAGATAAAACAAATGACAATCTATCTTCAATTTTCTTCCCGTCCCCGTCAAGTGATATGGTACTGCAAAGAGCTGTTTGAAAACTTTTGTTAATCCGTCAACTGCCTATATATTAAAATTCTTTATTATACCTCATGCAAATGTCTTATTTAATTGGATAATCGGCATTTGATTACTTTCACTGACGTTTCATTAAACCCGCCTATCCCTAGCAAAATGCGTTAATCATTTATGCCTGACATTAATACCCGCTATTTTTTCGTCTTTTTTGTCGTTGGCAACAATAATTTAGGCTGATTTCGCTGCAGTGTAAATAAAAGTGACTTGATAATATAAAGAGAACCTTGCCACAAACTGTAAAGAGTAGTATAATTTTGGTAAACAACAGGATCCAAATAGTAAAATAGTACTGACCAGTTTTTAAACGCAATGTAAGACATATTATTTCATGTGTAGTGCTGATTTTCTGTGTAAAAAGGGAATTAAAAAATGATTAGAAATTCCGTTCGTTCCTTTTTTCATTCCGGTTTTATTACTTTAAGTTAATCGTCACTGTTACAATGTACATCATACATAACATTCGACACCAAGCTATGACATTTGTTTTTTTAAACAAATTTGCCCCGCACTGCTTAGACAATTCAATTTGTATTTTTGCAAAACAACATCTTCTACGGTTCTTACAAATAACAATCGGTAATTACAAGTTTTTAAGAAACTCATCTTTCATAGTCCGTTTCAAAATTTTCCCACTTGGTGATTTAGGTATTTCATCTAAAAACTCGATTCCTCCTCTTAAAAGTTTAAAGTCGGACACTTGAGCTGCAAAAGAAATAAGATTATATTTAGTCAAGATAATAGTAGACACCTACAATGGCTGAAAATCACAATCACTACCACAACCCACTAGGGAACTGCAATACAAAAACACATAGCAACTAGAGACAAACATGAATAAATATACGGGAACTCGGGATAACTGGACTTCGTACCGGCACTATCAAAAGCGAGCGGTAGGATTAAACCGGTTTTTTGGTACCCAAACCCCCCTTTATCTATCCCGTTTCCTCATAGTAAAATAAACAAACGTATAAAACCATATACAGTTATACTTCGAATTCTATAACCATTATCTTGAAAAAGAAAGGAACGTGACAAAACGTAATCAAGAAAGATAGGTCAAGGAATGCTCGCCGCTAAATCCCCGACTAGCTCAAGGAACTTAGTCACAAGAGCACAAAACAACTATAATACTCTATTTTATCTCATACGGCATTATGTTTACTGCACATTTATCATATATCAGCCATATTCGGAAAATATATCAAACCATAAGTCATTCTTTTTCCGATCAAAATTGAAAATAATTATCATTCCTTTGAAAATAAAAATACATATCGATTATTGATATTGGATTAAGGTTCTCGACCTTAAATGCTCTTGAAGCCTCTCTAGTCTTTTCGTCTGGTTCTTTTTCTGGTCGAAGACGAAAACAAAAAAACTATCTTACCTTTGACAAAATCAAATATATCTCGATTACTTATACTGGAGTTAGGTTTTCTAACTATGAATGCTCTTGGAACCTCTCCTGCTTTTTCGTCTGGTATGCCTACAACTGCAGCATCTTGTATTTCTGGGTGCTTTAGCAGGATATTTTCCAACTCGGCTGGTGGAATCTGTAAATTAAAAAATACAGAAGTTACTGTAAAGGACAAGGTGCGATAAGGAGTTGATTTGGCCGAAGATTCCAGTGAATTTCTAACTTGCACCTGAAGATTTTCTTTCATGTTCGTTTGAAAGTTGAGATGCCATTTACAGAAAAAATACAAAAGTAAGAACCAATGACGTCACAATAAGTACAGTTCTGACGTCATGAAAAGGCTACTTTTGAGCATTTTCATAAAAACATACCGAATTTGAGAGATTTTCGAACAGTTTTCCTAACCGGAAATATCGAGCACATTCAAGAACCAGTTAGATAATTTACCAACTCATTGGTACAAATGAACTGAACCTCTCGTATAAATATTTTTATGGTTCTTGCATGTGCTCTATATTTCCTATGCAGAAAAAGTAGTTCAAATTGGTCAAATTTGTCATTTTTTGACAAAATCTTCAATTTGCCCCTTCTTCTACATTAAAAAACTCATTAATCATACATCAATATTTGAAAAATGTTACTGTTTACTGAAAAGCATACCCATGGAACATTTCAATGAAAAAATTCTGTGAATTAAACCAAATTTATTTTTCAGGCTAAATAAGGCTCTTATCGCCCCTATTCCTTTAAATAATTCATTACATTAATGTAACTATTTGTAAAAGGCGATTTAAGGCAACCATCAATTAGAAAATAAATATGTCCCATCCATTTTACACGACAGTAGAAATTGTTAAGGTCGCTTACTTGTTCGTCGCAGTCGTTTTGTTGTCGATATCGTCGTTGGTGTGTGTCTGTGGCCGGACAAATAGTTATGCTGATTAACTTTCAAAGTACTATCATAGATGACATTCCGTGATACAAAAAAGGCTATCATAGAATAATGAGATTGTGATCCAACAATTTCTGAATAAGTTGCCAAATAGTTTAATTTATTTCAATGTATTGCGCAGCTGAATATGACATTGGATTTGAAGCAGAAAAATGTACCGAAAAAGGTAGCAAACAGATTTCCTTCCATTTTTATGTTCTTCTTTTAGTAATTTAACATGCTGGCATTTCTCGCTATAAGAGCTAAAATCTGTCTTTTACGACATTGACTTATCTGACAGAAATATTAAGAAGCGTTTTATAGAGATTTACTGATTTATCTACATTGTACCCCATAAAAATACTGAAGTTTCTTTTGATGTATTGCAATCGTTGGATGTTCTAAGTAATGGATTGGGCTTCCTATTTCCAAAGTATATTCGCGCTGTTTTATTTTCACGCTTCCATTCAAAACGCAAAAATCGCGAAAATAAAACAATCATTTATGGTTAGCACTTGTCAAAATGTAATCGTGTTCTATGCGCTACAGTCGTGTCTTATCGCACTTTACATAGCCATTTATTATTCTATTAAACTCCAAAATCCTCTTTTATTTAAACTAATTGTCAAAATATTTGACAAACATATGGAAACACCAATGCTTTTCCGATAAGTTCTATTACAGTTTCCCGTAGAGATGCTCTCTCCAATTGAGTTGAACTTTCTAGAGCATTTATCTAAATGAGGATCATATGAGTCTCCTGCATTGGTTGCTGTATCGGGTCTGTTGGTGTTCTTGCTTTTGCCTTGTCTCTGGACTTTGATTTGTGTAATCTTGTGCTTTGTTCCTTCGGTATTCTACTGCAATTTTGAAACTTCTGGGATCAAAAATTGTACCCGGAAGTTACATTTTAAACAAACATATATGACGTTTGAAACAAAAATGTGAACGTCATAATCCTAAGACGTCATGTTTTGTCGGGAAGCGTTTTAGAATTGCCAGTTTATCGCGGATTCTCGTGAGTCACATGACGATACTTACGATGTAGAGTTGTCAATTTTTATTACTTTACGGGACTTTTACTCTCTCAAAACAGGGAGCTTATACTAGATGTTTACAGGAGTTATGAAGATTATCATGGAAAACATGACAATTCATAATATCATTTCATTTGGTCGACACACAAATGACTAAGTGGTCACAGCCCATTGGCATTAAATCAGTATGTATTCTCCAAAACGCAACTGCCTGTCATATATCACATTTGAAAGACTATCTTATAGGCTGTACAAACTGCTTGCTAAAAACTTAAGATGGTCGTTCATGCATGACTCAGGGGCAATGACAAACATTTGGGTATGAATTCGGAATGTATTCATCAAGACGCAACTGCCTGTCAAATATCAAGTAGGTAGGACTACAGGTATAGGCTGTATAGATTGCTTTCGAAAAACTGTAAGTGATCGTTCATGCGCGACTAAACGGACAGGGCCACCGTCTAGGCGCGGAATCTGCATGTACTCCTCAACACGCAGCTACATCAAGGGGCTAAAGGACTACTAGTACAGGCTGTACTAACTGATTGCTAAAAACTTAAAGCAATGGTTCATGCATGATTTGGGGGTCAGGGCCATCTGGTCGTGGAATCGGTATGTACTCCACACGACGCAACTACATATCAAATACCAGGTTGCAAGGACAACTGGTACAGGCTGTACTGACTTCTTGAAAAAACCTTAAACTGATCGTTCATGGACAAATTGGCAAGGTCCATAAACTAAGTAGAGATTTGAGCGATACATATACTAATGCAACTGCACATCAAATACTATGGACCTACAACTAACATGAGCTTGTTAACTCTCAATGGTTTCCAATTGTTGACGCTGCCGCCGCCGCCGCCGATAACGATATTCCTAAGTTTTGCTTTCGCGTTTTTTTCGTCTTCGGTGAGAAAATCAATTTATCTACGCAAGTTGTATTGAATAACTTTCAAATCGTCATTAATACAGAAATTTCAAGGCTTTTATTGTTGTTTTAAGTCCTTCCAGATTTTACGCCATAATGTGTTTGACGCATCCAGATTGTCATTTTCCACAAACGCATCACATGAAAAAAGATCCCGATATACGGTAGATATGTTTTTAAAACTTACTGCTCGAGTGTGGAATTGTGAATGTTTTTTAACTTGGGTCTGTATAACATTAAAAAATGTATGACGTTTGAAACACAAATTTGAACAGCAAAATCCTCAGACGTCAGGTTTTGGCGGGAAACGTTTTAAAATTTGTATTTTATCGTAAATTCCCGTTGTCATGTGAAGAGACTTTCAGAACCGATATGCAGCTCATATATTCTAAGGAGAGTGTTTTACATTCTTCACAAACCTTTGACAAAAAAATAAGCAATTAGGGTACTAGTACATTTGTAACAACAAAATTACCAAACGAAATTGTCAAGAATCGAAATCCAAAGGGCAAAAAGACAAAACCACAAAAACTGTCGACCGTAAGGATCCTGACTTGGTGCCGGAATTTCAGAAGAAATGGTAGGTTACACCGATTCCAATGTACGCAAAACCTCCCATTCCATTGTACTGTCCGTTAGCAACGATATGCTTTTGCAAGTTCGTTACATATTCTATTTAATCACTAGCAAATTCCTTTCTAATGTCTACTCTTCCAACCATTTAATCTGTGAAAGTTGCATTGCCTCAGATCCTGTATATGGAATAAGGGTAGTGGATACTGGACAAAATTTTTAACACCTGAAGTCGATTAGGGTCCTGTATATGAAATAAGGATACTGGATACTGGACAAAATTTTTAACACCTGAAGTCGATAATTGGTCAACTCATAGTGCATTCGACCAATTCTGGAAAAGCATAGTTATCAGATATATTTTATGAGACCTGTACTTCCGGTGTTTTATTGTGGCACTGAAGTTAGTCATTATCAGTGAAGGTCTACATTGGCCATCACAACTTTAGTTTTAGAACTTGCAACTGTCACCACTGGATAATTTAATTGTAATTTTACAGACATTAAAATATAAATGTATACTAAAAAATAAAACCAACCTGAAAGGCTTTGTATTTTATCAAATCTTTTACTCTGTCAGTAATGACACATTTTCCATCTTCTTGCACATATCCAATATCGCCTATGATATAATAATTTTAGCAATGTTTATGTTTCAAATTAAGTCGTTCTTAAAATTTAAATATTAAACGGTAAATCTGGCCATATACGTATGTCAGTTACGTTAGTTATTGTATAGGGCACTGATTTTGGATATGAAATAGGGAGACAATAAGAAATATGTAACTTTCACATTAAACAGTTTCTTAATAATAGGAAATAGAATAATGACCAAATGTAATTGAAGCAATTTTGACACTTCCATCCCTATTGTGTAATATTCTAAAACTTACTAATTGATTTTGTAGAGCATATCATGCAAAAGCACCATTCTTCGAGACTAACAATTACAACATGCAGTTTGTGTTGCAATTCACATCGGAATTAAATTTTGGGGTTATACATGTATACATTTACATAAAGTAATCAATAATACTCAATTTAGTACACGATATACAATTTTGTTTTGTTAATAAACCGATCATTCTGCATTTAGTACACAATATTCGCAATTTATTCATGAACACATCTTGTAATGAACTTATATTACTACAATGTATATTTAGTACACAATATGTGCAATTTCTGGCAATACACTGGTGATACTGTATATAGTACCCAATAAGAGCAATTTGCTAGAACATACAATGTATATTGTTAATAAACTAATAACACTACATTTAGTACCAAATATGTGCAATTGTCCATTAACATATCTCATTGAGTAGATGATAATACTATATTTAGTACACAATATGTGCAATTGCCCATGAGCATATCTTGTGATAAATGATTAAATAATTTTTGAAATTAAAAATTCCATCTGATAACACTTCTGATATGTATTAATTATAGCATCTGATCTAAAACAGTCAAAAATGTATTGTTACAGGGTTGTGATCCCCTAAAATAAACAAATTATCAATGTTTTCAATAATGTATACTAAATTTACTTATTTTTTGGAAAATTTAAAGTTCCAAAGCTCTAGGGTTGAACATCTGCCAATTAAAAATACATTTGGGAGTTTTCTCCTGCAGTTAAGAGTACGACGTGTGGATGGAAATTGCCATTTCATGCTTTTTTTAAATTAATCAAAGTCCCGTAATTTTAGAACAAAAAATTCACCGACAAAATAAAACAATAGGGGAGCTTCCTTCTGTCATACTTAACAATCCTGCAAAGTTTGATGAAATATGATCAAAATGTTCTCTAGTTAGAGCATGGCGAGTGGACGGAAATAGCAATTTCATGCTTTTTTGAAATAATCAAAGTACCATAACTCTGGAGCGAAAAAATCAATAGACTAAATGAAATGATAGGTAGCTTTCTTCTGTCATATCTAACAATCCTGCAAAGTTTCAGGAGGAATGATCAAAGCCTTCGACGTGTGGACGGAAATTGCAATTTAATTTTTATTTCAATGATCAAAGTCCCATAACTCTAGAACGAAATATGCACCGACAAAATAAAACATAAAGGGTTTTTTCTGTCATACCTAACAATTCTGCGAACTATCATGAAAAATGACCAAAGCTTTCTCTAGTTAGAGTGTGACGTTTGGACGGAATTTCGAATTTCATCATTTTTTTAAATAATCACAGTGCCATAACTCTGGAACGAAAAATCCACTCACAAAATAAAACGAAAGGGGGCTTTTGTCCGTCATACTCAAAAATCATGCAAAGTTTCAAGAAAAATGATCAAAGCGATTTCTATTTAGAGTAAGACGAGTAGAGGGACGGACGGACACCGGTATACCATAATACGTCCTGTCAAAGACGCGGGCGTATAATAAACTGATAATACTACATTTAGTACCCGACATATACAATTTCCCAAGGAACATATCTTTTTAATAAGATGATGAAACTATATCTAGTACACAATATGTGGCATTTGCTAATGCATATATCTTGTTTTAAACTAATGAAAGTATAATTAGTACAAAATGTGTGATTTGACCATGAACATATCTTTTTAATAAATTGATGATACTTCATTTTATTAGTACAAGATAAAGTGCAATATCTAATTATTAAACTTAAGAAACGGTTACCGTAAAACTAGTAACGGTGAATAATTACATGATACCCTGCCACGTTTCACAAAAGTTTCAAGAGCATAATTTTTGAACCCGTACACCTCTGAGCCCAAAGTGGATCTCGACCTAAGTTTTGTGGTAAACAGTGGATCTCGACCTAAGTTTTGTGATAAACAACTTACATACAAAGTTTAAAGACAATATATTATTACATTCATTAGTTATCATTCGGAAACCCTAAAATAAAAAAAAAATCAACTGGCATAACTGTAGAACCCTTTGGTCCGCCAGAACGCAAAGTCGATCGTGTGCTGGTTTTTTTTNTTTTTTTTTTTTTTTTTTTTTTTTTTTTGTAAACAACTTACATAACAAGTTTGAAGAGTTTATTTCGTTCACAAGGTATCAGTCGGAATCCCTGAAATTAACAAATCTCAAAATTTAAGGGGCATAACTCCAAAACTTCTCGACCTCTGAGCCAAAAGTCATACTTGACCAGAGTTTTGTGGTAAACGACTTAAATGACAGTTTGTATCTCGTTCACAAGTTATAATTCGGAAATTCTGAAATGCAAAAAAAAATATTCTGAGTAACAAAGAGCATAACTCCAGAACCCCTTTGACCTTTAAACC
>MJUU01069670.1:4203-16656 GCA_002080025.1 Modiolus philippinarum | reverse complement strand
AAAAAAAATATTCTGAGTAACAAAGAGCATAACTCCAGAACCCCTTTGACCTTTAAACCAAAAATCAAATTTTGCCGGAGTTTCATTGTAAACAACTAAAATACCAAGTGAGAAGACTAATAATCAGTCCGAACCTTCAAGGGGTGCATGGACTAACGGACGGACGGACGGACGGACGGACACACAACCATGGGTATCAAGCTGTAACGGGGTATAAAAAGTAATATATATATATTAAACTACAATACATCTTATACTGACCCGTATGCATCCACCCATCTTTAACAGCATTAGCAGTTGCTGCGGGATTGTTCAAATATCCTTTCATTAATGTAGGACCTTTCAGGCATATTTCTCCTTGATCACCAAAATTTGGTACGGGTTCACCAGTTTCGGGATTTATTATCTATGATGTATGATAATTAGATACTTATTCATCACAAATATTTTAAATAATAGTCACCAAGTGCCAATGGTGTACCTGTATAAATGTATTCTTATCTTTAATTCAGCAATGTGAAATCATATTTTAACAGAGTAATCCATTACAAGGAACTCGAAACACTATTGCTACAGTAGATCATTGCCAAAGAGTGACATTTCTAGGTATTTTAATGAAGTATCAATGAATGCAAGCCATTTTTTATGGCCATTTTACACAAAAGCGATACAGATTAAAGAAAAGATATACAGCAAAGACTTATTCCATCTTTCGATGGAATATCTCACAATACTTTATATGTTGATGATAATTTTTCAAAGTAAGAGTTTGTACGTAATTTTAAGCAGAGTTTGATGAAACTAAGCAGATATCAGGTTCTATAGTACAATTAAATTATTAATCAAATTCTTATCAATATTTATGTACAGTGGAACCTGTCTAATCCGACATACATGTACTACGGGACCATAAAAATGTGTCGGATTACACAGGAAGTCAGTATAAGGAGGTTTAAAGCGTATCTTAATTCTGTCTTTGGCACCAAAAATTATGTCGTATTTAACAGATATCAGAATACTCATGTGTCCGATTAGACAGGTTTCAGTGTACTTTCCAGTTTTCATTTAAGTTCAAAATGACTTACTTTGCCTTGTATATTCGGAAACAGATGTCCAACTGTACCTACAGTCATTGGGTCTTTGTCTATAATGTCAGCTGGTCCCATTTCTGTCATTCCGTAACCTGTATAAATTATGGAGGAATAAAGAAATGTCAAAAGTATCTTAAATAACTTTGTAAATGTATATATACTATAAAAACCAAACGTAAATGTAAAATCACAGTTCGGGCCAAGATGTAAAATTATGGTCGTACAAATCGAAGTTTTTTCAAGCCCTGATTTTGAAGGCGATGAAGGAAATGCAAAACGGGAAGTCCGAATAATTGGTACTAGATTTCAAGTAACGAATCAACAGCCAAAAATGCACTCCATGAGCAGGAGAAGTGGAAATATTACTCTCCATGTTAGAGAAATAGACCACTTTCTTCTGTTTATGAATGAATTGCGTCGATTGACCTGGGATCATTCGGCGCAAATTGCGTCACTTTACATTTTGACGTTGGAAAATCTATATTGTGACGTCAAAATTTTACGGGAAAATTCACCTTCTGGAAAGTCGTCTATTCTAGAGCATACATGAATGGGAGATATTTAGCAAAAGATCTGTTAATAATCACTGGGGTCGGAGTGCAACAGAGGAATTTCATTATTTACGTAAATTGCATTTAGTTTATAAAGATGCGACTCGACTCAGTGCCTTATTTACGTCAATGGATTGCATTATATTTGTTATTGACTTAAAACGCACTTTATCCATTCGCATCTATAGATATTAAATCCCAGGAACATAGATAAGGGAATTCTAGCGTCTCACTTCGGTCATAGGGTTAATGGAAAAAATTTATAACTGAGGTTAAAGGATCAATTGTTTACTTTATGTTACACATCCTGAGTCCTTCTGACTTCAGAAATTTCAAAAAGTTCATGTAAATGTTTTGCAAACCAATTTCAACCTGTAGCAAATTAAAGTAAAGAACTCGAAAAGGCTGCAATAATTGAGTTTGTTACATACTCAAATGAGAAATTACGGAAAAAAGAGTGATATACAAAATTTGTAAATTAAAAAATCACAACATATGGGAGGGTGTAAACTCGTATATTTTCAAGAACTCAACGTGTTTTCCAACTGGGAGACAAATATAGAAGGACATATATCGCCTAAAAGTAACTTGATCTTCAATGTTATTGATAAAGGGATAAATTCAGATATAGTTTACATGAGTAAACATCCAATATCAGCCTGTCCTAAAGCTTAAGGTAGATAGACAGTAATATTTATATCCATGAGATTTTGTTGTAATTCAGCCCAATTGAAGAACCAATCATACTAACCCAAACTCTGTAATAAAGACTATGGTTCACCATGCTTGCTTTTTCTAGAATTGATATCAAAGTTTGCTCATTTTTAACCATTTTTTCACCTAAATTTACATTGTATGCACGGGGAAAATATGGAATGGCAATTTTAAGCTTGATAGAAATAATTTTTTTATCAATGAGAACTTGATGTATTTTTGTGGAAAGATAGTTTATGATGTAATTTATATGTAACAATAAAAAATGTATATGTCACCATGCTTTTAACGGCGATATTTTACAAAGTTTCCGGATTAAACATTATTTACGGGAAAAGGGAGTTAATTCGCGGCAAAGTTAACGAAATATGACGTTTCACATCTGTCATTCAATTATGACGTCACAAAGAAAAAGCCGTTCAATTACTGTTCCGGCCCAGAAATCAAACCTACCCCGTATCCGACTCTTTATTTTTCTAATGCGCGATAGAATTGTGCAGCGCAACAGTGTCTATCTACCTAAACTGTCGACAACCAAGTGGCTTCCGGTAACACAATCGAAACACGAGTAAATACATTAATTGAGTCACAGTCAAAGGTACAATGCAATGTGATCTCATATTCTAATGCTACATTCATGTAACAGATCATTTGATTGGTTAAAACTGACCGTCAATTACACTTTGTACATACATCGGACAAAATACTAGTAGGTTCCCTGTCTACTATGGTTCCTTATCCACTTATAACAACTTAAAATACATATCAAACATGAAATTGTTTGATTGCATTTTGCATAAGAATCGCAATATCCGTACATTGTTGAATGTCCATGGCGTCAGTCTTGATTTGACGGTTAAAAATATCCATTTACAGGCTGTGATACACGTCGCCGGTAAACTGCATTTTTCGCCGCCAAATCTCCGATTGACGTCTCCGGATATTCTAATAATGTACTGCTATATAAAACTAGAAACACTGTCAGCAAAGCTCACTTATACATACCCCCTCTCCCACATTTGGTTAATATAAAAAAAAAATCAACAAAAACAATATATCATTTCAAATCAAATTTTTAAAAGCTGGTACCACAATGGCAATGTGTACTGAACATTCATTTTCAGTTTCATTTAATTTCACCAAGTGGTATAGGAGGAGTTGTCGCCACAAAGTGGCGTCCCCTATAGCGGACGGAATAACGAACAGACGGACGAACAAACGGACACCATGATCACTACATACCGAACGCTAAGGCGAGGGTATAATAATTGCTTAATTAACCTACAATTTACCTACCTTGTCTTAGTGGAATATTCAGTCTCGACGTAAATTCTTCTGTTAAAACTGTACCAAGAGGTGCAGCGCCACACAATGTGTCCCTGATACTCGATAGATTAAAATCATTTACCATTGGATGTTTCGCAAGAAACAGTGCCATCGGTGGAACTAGATGCAGATAGGATACCTAAAATTTCAAATTAATGTTTTTAAAATACTAGTATTTGTAGTAATAACAAATTAATTTCCAAGTGACAATTCTGAAAATAAGTTCTTGTTGAAGCCACTGCTGTTGGATTTTTAGTCCTCGAGGATGTCTCCAGCCCAGTTGCCCAGTACTTCGGTAGTTGCCAAAACCTCGAATGTTTGAAAAGTTACAATATATCAATAACTGTAAAAATTCATAAAATTAAGGAAAACCTCTGTCATGCGAAATTCTGTCATTAGCTGATCTAATAATTATTTTATTTGTTCTTCATCAAATCTTTCACATCATGTGTAAAGCAATCACAACATCTTAATTGTGTTGTTATGAAATTAGCATGACATTTATCGTGCATTTACTGAAACTCTGATATTCATTAAAACATACATGATTGTCCAGAAAAAAGGGGGGTTCCAACCCCCGGACCCCCCCTCCTGAATCCGCCAATGAATTGTAGCACACGAAAATATATGAAACAAGAACCCCAAACATATTTATGTAATAAATCATGAATAAGGCACGGACCATTTGACTTTCAGGGTGGGGCTGGTATTTTTTAGAAAAAAAATCTTACATCGATTTTTGCCCAAATAAATTATCTGGCCAGCATCTGGATTGAAAAAAATACTGTGGCCATGAACCAGTCCATTAGAAAAAAAAGCCTGGCTCAACAAAATTTCGTAGCATAGTGTACATTTGTATATGGGAAAAAATTATCTTGCCCGACCAAACCTACGGTTTGAGTGGAATTCATTGCTAGAAATCCCTGATTCTTATACTCAACGATGCTGGATCGTCAACAACAATAAAATAAATTGGAAAAAGTATTCTAATAATAGGGTCTGTAAGTCTCGTTGAATTTTGGAACTTCCGGGTACGATTGTTGTACCCGGAAGTTGCATTTTGCACGATAACATATGACGTTCTAGACAAAAAATCTAATGCCAGGTTTACACCGCCGATCAGACCAACTCGATCAACTCGACAATGCTGTTTTTTCCCGATCAACGTCATAAAATTCATTGATCGAGCTAGCTCACGACGTCCACTCGACCTTTACCCGACTTAACACGACTAACACTCGACCACTCTCGATCTCTTTACGATTCACGCACGACTTATGCTCCACCCACATTTGACCAACCAGACTTTGTCAGATTGAGCCAGATTATAGCCCGATTTCTGTTTGATTAACTAGATCTGGTCGGGAGAATATCGAGAAATGGTCGAGTGTGCTCGAGTTTGTCCTATTAGTACGTTTGTATATACGGAGGTAAAATTCAAGGAACAGTTCAGCATGCTGGAAGAGCAGCAAAATTTGTGACCCATGTGGCTGATGCTTCAAAGAAAAGATGATAACTGTGATAGATCTAAAGTAGCAGAGAAGGTGGGTCTGACACAGAAAGTGTGTAGTTTGGGTTATACAATAGCAAATGCTTCAAAGTCATCATTACAGCGAAATGAATGTTCGATTTAATATACTAGCAGGCCATCCTCAACATACGTCAGAATGCGACTGTGCGTTTTTTCTGTCATTGCATGTGGAACTTGGGACTAATCTAATACATAAAACAGAAGACATATCATCACATGATATCGATGGTAACTAGATTTACAGAAGTTTCCATGTATAGCTTTAAACCTGATTTCTGTAGAAAATACGGCTTTTAGAAAGTGAAAATGGCGAGCGGCTGACCGTTGGGTACATTTTCCCGGTGCAAATCTAAAAGAATTTTTCTAGTTACTAGTAAATGTTACAAATATTCAAAATAGCATTTTTCTGATGGGATTTAGCTTGAATCATATCTTGTGATAAGAGTACAAACCTGCTCGGAAGAAATAATATAGTTAATTCTTGAATTCATGTATTTAGTGAATCTGCTTCTGGGGTGTTTATATCGGGTACATCTTGGTTTCAATTTCAAATTCTGTCAGCATAACTATATTCGATCGAATTTAAGCCCTCTGCACATCATCCTTTAATTATACTAGAAGCATGCACAGTCTAATACTCTTTCCTACAATCCTGATATAGCAAGATTGAGCTTTTGCCATTATTTTGTGTCCGTTGTCCATGAACTTTGCATTTAAATATATTCTGTCCAGAAACCGCCGAGTCATGATAGACCTCGATTGGTTTAATGTGAAAAAAGTCATATATACAACCGCCAACTGGGAATATATTAGTAGTTTTAAATTGAATCTTATGGGAAAATTCATTTAAACGTTACGTCTAAAACTCCTAAGCCAATAAGACCAAATTTGTTACGATTGTCAAATGATGGTCCCTTTTCAAAATAGTGCCTGTCATATCGTCAGCTAATACAAGATGACTGCCAAAGGGGAACAAAGTTAACCATTGTACCAGAAGGATTTTTACTGGACCAATTGCAGACAAAATTGGTCAAAATAGTCCTTGGATGTTCCAATTTCAAAATAGTATCCATGAAATCCAAGATGAGGAACGGGTAAGATAATTAAATATTCGACACACCTTAGATATCCATTCTAATACTTTCTACTCTGAAACTACTTTGCCAATTGGTCAAATTGAAAACAAGAGTCCTTGGCTGGTCCCCACTTGAGAAAGTATCCGGCAGATTCTCATCATATCAAAGATGATCGCCAGCCAAACTTGATCACATTAGTCATTGGAGTCCTTTTGATTGCTCCTTTAAAAACTGAAGTAAGGCCCTAGTGAGAGACTGAAGCTCTTGAAAGCCTCATGTTCTGCTATTGTGAAAAGATGACATGATGTCGTGTTAAATCGAGTAAAGGTCTTGAGTGGTCGAGTTAAAGTCGGATACAGGTCGTGAAAAAATCGGGTTATGGTCGGGAAGATCTTGTATAGAAAAAAAGAGAGAATCGTGTTAGTCGAGTAATGATCGAGTACTAATCGAGATGATCTGGAAGCTACTCGGCATAAATCGAGAAGCGAATGAGTTTAAGTCGGGTAGAAGTCGGCATGATCGGATAAAATTTTGAAAACTCGATCAAGACCGATCCCTTCTCGACCTCTTCACGACTACCTCGATTAGACCCCGATTGATTCCCGACATGTTCTCGACATATAATGCACACGACCTCTACACGATATTTTTTGACATGTCAAAAATATTCGGGAACACAGCTTGAGTTCAGCAGAGTTAGTAAGATCGCCCCGATTTGGTTAGTAGACCGAACCCATTCAAGACCAGTGTCCCGATCAATGAATATTCATGAATACATTATAGATCGAGTTCGGTCGAGTTGCTTTGATCGGCAGTATAAACCTACCATAACGTCATAATCCTGAAACAAACTGTACCCGGAAGTTGCATTTTTAACAAAAATATATGACGTTTCAAAACTTTGAACATCATAATCCTCAAACGTCATATTTTTGCGAGAAACGTTTTCAAATTTTAATTTTATCGTGAATTCTCGGCGTCACATGACGAGACTTACAGACCCTATAGCTGCAATCCGTCGTCTAGTTGTTACTTGTCCTTGCAAAGCACATATGTATTTTGCATTTTCTAAATCACACAAAAAAAACATTCAATAGCTCCACCGTCGGATCCAGCTTTCGAAAAAGGGGGTTTCAGTTGAATTCTTTACTAGCTTTGTCAATTCTCATCTAAATTCGACACGAAATTTGTAAATTTTTTTTTAGAAAAGATGAGTTCCAACCCCCTGAACCCTCTCCCTGGATCCGTCAATGAGTTCATAATTATAATGAAATGAAAAATTGTAACATTTTGATAAAACTATATTAGTTCTTTTACCTTTTCATCCTGAATAGATTGAAGAAAAGTCTCTGGTTCGAATCTTGGTACTATTACTAACTTGTTACCTCCTTGGAGTGCATAGTATGTAATTATTATCATTCCATAAGCATGGAAAAATGGAAGTACTCCAATAAAAGAGTCTTCTGGTGTCGTGTTCACCATGAAACTAATAAAATAAGGATTATATATGCAATAAAACAAACAATGATGTCTTTCAAACTATATCAAACATGGAGAAAAAATTGTGAAATATGCACTTTTGCATTTATTCAAATTCAGTTGATGACCTCTGGATGCTTTGTTTTGGGTCGTTTTAACCTGGATATGGAATGTTGTCTCCTTGACATTTACCCCATTTCCTTTCTTTTTCATAAGGATTTCATATTTTGTTAATTCAAAATTGTTCAAAATGTCCCCATTGTTGATTAAATAAGAATATTTGGTTCGAGGTTAGTTTCATTGTATTGATACTTTGATCTTGCATGCATAAAACCAAAAATGTTGAATTATTTGTGATATTATTTTTTACAAAAAGGGGATTTGCATTTCTTTTTTTTTTTCGCTGCAAAATATGCATCTTTCGTTGTTTTTTTTTCATTGACATATTTTTATATCTTATGCCTTTTAAATTAGAATGGATGATAGCTGATCATACTGATAGAGAACTAGGTATCTCCTCGTATCAAGCCTTCCAAAATTTTTAGTTTGATGTGTCCAACATGTATGTAATTGTTTAATTTCTAACTGTACATTGCAGTAAATAAGTAGAATAAACTTTCCTATAGAGAATATTGTTTTTTTTTACATAATATTCAGTATACAGTTGCATGTATACTATTTTATTATTCTTTTGTTCTTTTTATTGAAATGAAACCTTTATTCATGGAGACGATCAGTCGAGCAGGATGTTAGTGTTTCCAGTTTAGTAAAAATATAAACGGTGCATCACATGATTAATAGCCACATACTTTGCATTTTTTCAAGGGCATACTACAAAACCATTGGGCATTACTCCAAAACCATTCTCTCTTTTGATTAACAATGAAGGAATATGGAGTAAATGCAAATGATACAAAGTCTCTACAAATACATTGTAGAACCAAGTCCAAATTAGATAAAGAATTAAGAGGTGTGCGCTATACCTGCATACCGATTTTGCCATTATGTAATGATGTTCACATGTAATAAGAAGTAAAAAGCACAAAATTTAGGAATATTTAAACGTTTTCAATGGGCACAGCCTGGTCCCAAAACCAAACTTGGCCTGTGTTTCACTATAAACAACTTGCATACTAGTTGTGAAGAGTGTCTACGTTTTGTTTACTATTGATCGGAATCTCCAAAACATGCAAAATTTGGGCAGTTCCAAGAGGCATAACTACAGAACCACTGAACTGGACACAAAATCGAACTTAATTTTGGCCTAAATTTTATTGTATACAACTTACATACCAAGTTTATAGACTGTCAGCAAGTTTGATCACAAGCTGTTGTTAGGAAACCCCAAAACTCACAAATGTTTCATGGGCACAACTCTAGAACCACATAGACTTTTGAACCCGAACGGACGGACACATGACAAAGGGGTGTCTGAATGTGTACCTTAACTGCTGAAGATTTATTACGATACTTTGATGGTTCAGCATGACTGGTTTCGGTAATCCTGTGGTACCACTTGAAAATGGCAAGACAACAAGATCGTTTTCAATGTCGACTTGAATGTCGCCTGGAAAAGCTGTTCCGTCGTCTTCCATCAGACTACCAAGAGATTTGTAGCCATCTACTTTATCTATTGTTATGATCTCCTGTAAAAATATTTTACTTTAAAAATCGCTGGAATAACGGGAAAAGGTGTTCCTAAATAGATGAACAATGAACAGTTGCATTACAAAAACACTAAAAAGAAAACAGACCATGGCATTGTAACTTTGCACATTGCAAGTGCCGAGATTAACTTTCTTAAGTCTTGGAATAAAAAACACCAATCAGAAAAAATGCTTACAGAGTGGCATCAAATAAAGACAATAATATGTGTCTCGCCTGTTTGCGTTGGATATACTTGCTAATTTATTCACAATTACTTAAAATTGTCACGATCTACACAACCGAGGTCAATGTCAGAGGTCATATTTAAACACTGTTGAACTCAAAAATACCATTTTAACATATGACCATAATACCATTAACCTACCACATTCTTTTATTGAAAAACTGACTAAATAGCCGAAAAAGCATGGTAAATGGATCGGGAAGTTTATGTCAAGGTCACAGTTATGTACTTGTCTAGACTAACCGAAAAACCAAATATAACTGATACATACAATCTTCACATCGTCAAGTTATACAAAAACTGGCGTCAAGGTCGAAAGCCATAATCATAATGATAATGCTGAAAATCATAACCTACAATAATCTTCTGACCTGCCACTTTTAGGCTATTAAGGTATTTTGTATTGACTTTATCTTCACTGAAGAGAGATTGGTTGTCAGAAATGGCCATTATAATTTGATATTTCAATTATTATAATAAACGTATGTCTTGTAAAACAATACTTTATAGATTCAAAATTTACTTTATTGTTCTTTAGCTACATGTGCTAAAATAATTCAAAGGCTTTTTTGATTCCTAATATCTTTTTGTCTATGCTTATAACAGTGTTGCTGTAAATTATCCATTCTCTATTTATGTTCTAACAAAGTTTATAGAGCACCCGATCGAGCAAGTAAGTAAGTAAATTTGTGTTTAGCTTTTATGTAATGTGTGATTTTCATGATGAGAGCAATTAAGATCATAGTTTTGCATTTCCTCAATTTACAATCAATTTAACTTTATAGATATTTTCTGTCGCATGTTCATTATTTTTGTATCAAAGTAAGTGTGAAGTGAACCGTCAGTCTAAATATGAATAATCCAAGGACGACGACAACATCGGAGAAACAAAGAGACAAATACATACGTTGTAACATGAGCAAGGCACAAAAAAGAAAAATGTAGACACACACATATACATGTATTCAAAATGAACAACATGGACCAAATAAAAACCATGGGCAAAATAAGGTTGAGTAAGCATCGTCTATTTCTTACATGTACAATGTATAAGACACCGCCGTATTGAACATGTAATTCCGGTAGTAAAGTCAAATTCAGTAGAGTAAAAAACAACTTCAGTTGTAAAGGGAAAGATCTGGGAAACAGATATCCTATAGCGGCCTGCAAGATAGCGATGTCGACCGTAAAACATCTACAGTGATGATCGGCATTAAAACATCATACCTTGACATTTATACTGATAGCTTCATTTGATCTCAGGGCAGCTTTTACTACTGGTAGCAGTGATGAAGAAGTAAATATACCGGATGCTGCAGATAATTCTAAATTTCTAGTAAGTTCACCTGTAACATAAAGTACATATATTTTAATGAATCGAAAACAAAGACATTTCAATTGAAAAATCGTCACATTGTATTGTAAACGTCGATTTTTTTTTTCGCGGGGGAAATTTTCGCCACGTTCGTAGTCAAGAAAAAATGCGCGAATACTTCCCCTACTCGAATAGCTTGGTTTTGAAATAAAATATATATCAGCAACTACATTGTCGAAATTGGACGGATTTAAGAGCGAAAACAACCCCCTCGCAAACATTTCCAAGTTTACAGTTCACAGCCGCCGGGGAAGTATGTTGTCACTGAAGTGAAGTGTAAAATTTCCGAAATTTTGTATATTTTCAATTCTTGTTGCCGTGATGTTGGATTTATGATTTTAGAATTTCCCCTTTCCTTTTCTTGCTTCGGTATTCGTTTGCCGATGTATTCTAGATTAGAGGGGATTCTAGATGTAGATGAGGTATTTCTAGAGGACTACAGAGGCTGAAAGAGCTTTGCGTTAAAGGACGATTCTTTAAATGAACCATATCTTTATTTCAAGTATAAAATTTCATGCCCACAGCTGGTAAAGCTAGTGTTTGAAAAAGATATATATCTTGGGTATATGTAAATTTGACATAGTTATTGTTACCAAGGCGACTTGGAAAGCTAGACTCAAAAGTTAACCGTACCTGGATTATAGGAAGAATTTGATGTAGTGATAGTCACACCAGCTGCTGGTAAAGCCAGTAACAGTAAGGCGTACTCTGCACTGTTCGTGGCATGTATGTTTATCACATCCCCCTTTTTATATCCAAGTTTTCTTAAAGCACTTGCAATTTTAATTGCATACGTTTTTGTCTGTCGAAAAGTATACGATCTTCCACTTTCTATATCAACCTTAAAAAACATATAACAACAAATACATGTACATGTATGTGAATTTTTCCTTTAAATAAGCATTTCATCAAAACATAGCAAAATCGATTCCTGTAGCTGACATTTTCGTCTTTAATTTGAGAAGAAAGCCGTTAAAGTTTGGTTGGGAAAATGACAAAGAAAGGTCATTCAAACCTGTCCTAAGTCAGGAAATTTGTGTGTGTCTTGTCTGTTTTCTACTTAGTTTACTTTATGTCAATTGGAGTCTAGGATAGTGTTTATTTCGCTGAACCTCTTTATACAGGGGCAGACTCAGACCTGCCATTGGTTTGGGGTCTCCTCACCGTTCATTGAAGATTTTGTGGTTATTACTCCCCTTTGGGTCGTTGTCTCGTTGACACATTCCCCATTTCCCTTCTTTTTTCTACAGATTATCTATTGATACCAAATATAATCTACTAGTATTTTCAAAGAGTAAAGACTATCAGAGACAAAAGCACTTGTTTTGGTGATTTTTTTCTTTACATTTTTAATAGAATTATCAAAGGTCACTATTTTCGCAAAAGGTATTCAATGATATATGGTTTGCTAGGTAGAAT
>MJUU01069669.1:64601-77432 GCA_002080025.1 Modiolus philippinarum | reverse complement strand
ACTCAAAATGCTGAAATTCTGTTTACATTATTCACAGTAACTTCGGTTTTTTGTTATATGTAGCTGAGCACAACCTACCATTCTTGCACTGATGAGACATAAGTTGTCGAAATGCCCATATGTAGATAGTAAATTTACAGTGACTTCGTTATTGAGTTTATCATATGCAAAAATAATGAAACTTAAGAACTAGATGACTTGACAGAGGAAGTGACAAAATTGGAAATATCAACATTAATTAAGCCACCGAGTGTCACACTTGTACTCGGGCTTGTACTTTGGAATACTTACATGTACGTATACCAACAAAGAGGAGCAAGACGATGAAATGTAAATAAATAGAGTTTTAAATAAATTGCCAGCAACCCATATAAAAACTGAAAAGACAACCTAAACCGGGAAGGAAAATTTCGGATTTTAATTCTTGAAAAAATTAAATGTCAAGATTTCAGCAAAAAAGTAATAATTACAGAACTTCTGGAATACCCAGGAACCTGCCTTAACAGCATTCCATGCTTTGATTCTTTTCTGTGTGGTACTAATGTGATGCAGGGACTATACATATCTTTGCTATTTGTGTTTTTCATTGTCTTTGGAGTATTTTTTTACTTATGGTTTTGTTCTCTCTTACTTTTATATACTTTACTATATTTTAATATTTATTCATAAAATCTGAAAAGTTAATGATGGAGTATGGATGAGCATACAAAATAAATACATAAATTAAATACCCTCCCTCCCTCACCATTTTTTTGAAAGTCATTATCTGAGAACCAGATAATTAATTTTACATGGCCATATATTGGAATGGTCAAAAATAAATTTTTGCTAAAAAATACAGAATCACAAATTTAACTGTTTTTAAAATATGAATTTGGTTGTTAAAGAAAAAAAAACAGCTGCATTCATTGCACAGATATAAAGATACAAAATTGAAGTGGCAAAACTTGAAATTAGTAAAAAAATTACTACACACACATATAGAATGAATAAAAATATAGTTACACTCCTTAATGATATTAATATTACTGAAGTGAAGAATCACAGAAAAATCTTTATGAATCTACATTTAAATTTTATAGAAAAAGAATTATGAAAATGTGAAGTTTCTGCAACCATAAGTCTAAATTGACAATACTAAGTAAAATAAACCATTCTCATAACTTGAGCAACATGCCATGAACAGGTTGATTGATGAAATGATCTTTTAAATGTAGTTCCAAGCTCATTAGATATTTTTAAGAAAAAGTTAATATTGCACTTATAGTTAAAACTGGATTTAGATTTCTGTGGTCTCATGATATCCTATAAAAAGAATTTATTGAACATGTTTTGAAACCAATGAAAATGTGAAGTTTCTAACTACTGTTATAAGTACTATTATAGTTATTATAAATGTATTAATGGATATGAGTTTTCCTTTAGTTGAATTGAAAAAGGAAGAGAGTTCAGAAATTGTTGATGATGAAGAAAACATGTATACCAATGGAGAAACGGGTATTTATTTATATGCAATCAAGGTCAAAACTTCAACATTAAACACAAATTCTTTACATTAAAGTATATGCTTATCATTCACAATCAAACTGCATAAAGTAGTTTTCGTTCAATAACACATGACAGACTTGTAACCTTGCCATGCATTTAATGTGCCACTTGAATTCTAGACAATCTAGACTTATACAACAAATCTTTTGGAAGTACCTCAAGAAGAACAATTTAAAACAACCAATTAGAGTTTTAGCTCGTCTAGCTTAAGCCAGGTTGAGCTTTTGCTATCACTTTGCATCTGTCCATCCTCCTTCGTCCCTCCGTCCATCTGGCATAAACCTTTCAATCAAATTTCTTCTCCAGTGAAACTACTCTGCCAATTGGATCTTAACATGGGCACAATAGTCCTTGGGTGTTACCCTTAAAAAGAGATATTTTTTTTCGGATCTGTGATATATCCAAGATGGCTGGCAGCAGGGAATGTTGTTGTTTTAAAATTGGACCCTACAGGAAAACAAAATTGACCTCAGGTGGTCCTTTGCAATAAAGTGTTTTCAAGTTTACACTTTATCCAAGATGGCTGCCAGCAGGGAACATAGTTTAACATTGGACACTAATGAAACTCTTTCAAAGGTCCTTTCCCCTTAAACCACTGGGCATATTGGAACCATAGTTACACTTTGGCCTCATGAACATAGACTGTCTATGTTTGTAAAGGTTCAGGTGAACAATACAGGCTCTTGATAGCCTGTTTTTCAGGTGCAGATTTGTGTTCCATTTATAATGCGTTTCATGTATGATTTATAATCAAACTTGATTTTGTAGTGAATTAAGACATTATCAATTAAAAAAAAATGTATGTTGTTTACTTTTAATTTTCATTGGACACTAAATTCTGTATATGTAAATATTCCCTCCCCTCATTTATGTTTTCTTTGGGTTATCCCACTGTGACTGAATGGTTCTTTTTTGACATTTCTGTAGTGTAGCTTTATTGAGAATTTTCGTATTTGGTATGAAATTTTTTAACTTAAGATAGAGGTCAAGTGTGAATTACAAAAATGTTCAGTATTTGAAGATCTACCTTTCTTGCATCTTAGTATCCATATTGGACATAAAGCCATTTATTTATCTAATTTTTGCACTTTTGTTTTTGCATTCAGTCATATATCTCAATCACTACTTGAGATTAAGGTTAAGATTGAACTACTAAATTGTAGAGATTGATTATTTCACTAACATGACCAAGTGATGTGTTGCTGTTCTACTCTCTGTGGTTGATCAGTTTGCACTGCATGACAGTATTTGTAAAATTTAGGTCTTCTGTTATTATTATATTTTGGAAATCACATAAACATTGTAGGTATATATACTGATGTGGAAAATTCATTGTTTTTAGGGTTTTGAATAGTAAGATTCGCATCAGTTCATGCCATGACCTGTCTCAAAGGAAGAAATATTTTTCTTAAGGATTGAAATATCACATTTGAGATGTAGGGTTACTAATCTGTTCAGTCTGTATTAATTTTAGGTATATAGATATTAGTGTTGCACACAGCTCTATATGATATGAATGATAATGTGTTGGTATGGTGAGCTGCAAAGGTAGAATATGCGATTCCGAATGCCAACAGTGATGAAAATCATCTTTTTAAACCTGTTAACATTGGAAAATCCAGCAAGGTCTTCGGCTGGATTTGAACCCCTGCTTGTTGTCATCTATGGCAACACCGCCTGCACTATGTCCAGCACCCTAGACCACTTGGCCACCTAGGCTATATAAAAATATAGCTTTCGGTAACCGGGTCATTCCTCCTCGTAGGAAATCTAGGGTTGTAACATAGTACACGATGAACATTGGGTGGGTAGGAAATAGATAGAAGAAGGATAAGGTTGAAACAGGTAAGTTACATTAGGTATATAGATATTAGTGTTGCACACAGCTCTATATGATATGAATGATAATCCTTGCTGGATTTTCCAATGTTAACAGGTTTAAAAAGATGATTTTCATCACTGTTGGCATTCGGAATCGCATATTCTACCTTTGCAGCTCACCATACCAACACATTATCATTTGTATTAATTTTATTAGTTTAATTTACATCCTATTCAATTCTTTTGGTCATAGATTATTTTTTAATTTTTTTTACAGACATTGTGGTAGAAGATGATTTTGTTGATGCATCGGAGTCACACATGGATGAAGATAAAAGTAAGGATATTTTACATAATGGAGACTTACAGGAGAGTACTAATGAAATGGAAGTTAATGATCTGAAGGAGACACCAGACCATCATGCTACGAGCAATCCAGAAAAAACTGTTGATGCAAATAGTGAAATGAATGCTGATTTAACACGGGAGACAAGTAAAGAGACTGTAGATGGAGACACAAAAGTTGAAGGATTACAGAATGAAGTCTCATCTACTGAAGGGGAGGCAGTGGATACTGAGAAAACTGGTCCCCAAGAAGGATCACAGATAGTAGTGGGTAAAAAGAAGATACCAGACGCTGTTGGTGAATCCTCTGGTTTAGGAGGTATGTTTTTAGTATATGGTTGAAAGATTTTCAAATTGAATGTAGATTCTTTTTGATGATTTTTTATGCCCCCAGATGGAGGATCAGGGGGCATATCGTTTTTGTCCTGTCTGTGTGTCTGTCTGTGCGTCTGAAACTTTAACCTTGGCTATATGTTTTGAACTATACAAGGTAGACTTTTGATACTTGGCAAGTGTATAGGTCTAGTCAAGAGGAACATAAATATGCAAAAAAAAATAGGTCAAAGGTCAAGGTCATAGAGGTCAAATAGGGGTAAAAATCGGAATCTGGGGGCATATGTAGTGTTTCACAAACACATCTTGTTTTTTCTTTTCATTTCAAATACATGTATTAAATGAAGATTTAATGTAATCAGTTAGATTTCAGTCATGAATTATTGACCCTACTGCAAGGGAAGGGCATACAGTCTTACACATGCTTTTTGATACTGTACAGCTCACACGGATGAACACAAAGTCCTTGTTTTTTGGTGGATTTTCACAATGTGGACTGATTAGTTAAGTCCGTGTAGCAGGGTGGACGATTGCCGATGTCCAGCTTAAATTACATGACCCAACGTGGACAAATTTTTGAAAACAAAATCCTCATGGAGCCATCGTGGCCACACCGAGGAAATTTTAGATGCACATATGTTTGATTTCATTGCAAACATTAAAATCGAGGAATATTTACATCCTTGGACTAACATGTTTGATTTCGTTGCAAACATACAAACCGAGGAATATTTACATCATGGGACTAACACATATTCCATCATTTGTCCCAGTCGTATTGTCGTTCATCAACGGAAACCAAATGCATGTAAAAAATAAATAAAACATTCAACATTCCTAGATATGTATTTGTTATCAAAAGCATGCTTTAATAATTGTTGAATAAGCGCCTCTACCTAATTTGTATTCATATTACCTGAGATATTGATTTTTTCATTGGCCGGTTTTTGTTCTATTTTTAGAAGATTACCTAGTTCGTATCTACTGTATATAAAATCTAATGGCTTCCGAAAGCACTCCTGCTTTATGTGCTATATCCAGGCTTTTTTTTTTAATTTTAAGCTATTAATGATAAAGATTTGAGAGAAAACAATTTTTAAAAGAATATTTTGATAAAAGTTATAAAGCTGAGACTTGACAAGTGACAATTACGCAACTATACGACGTCGAGGGATTCTTGTTGTTGACACTGAATATTTTATTTTTATTTCCAGCTACACAAATTTCCGCTTGAAATTATTTGAAAGAACAGTGATTTGACAGAATATCCATGCCTATTTTCACAGCAATGAGACAAACAAAAAAATTTAGGCTTGCAAATATCGTTATTCTAAAATAACTATGACGGTCTGCATGGGAACATTTGTTGTCAAGGAAAATTATATTTATATAACTTCAACCTGTCAAACTTTCTGATTATGATAATTTTGGGAAAATGGTCATTTGTTGACATTAAAGCTCAATCTTTTCAATTATATTTTTCACGACAACATGATTTCTAGATGCTAACCCGCGATGATTCCACGTTCAACATGATGTCACGAGGGGTCCACACAGGTAAATATTTTGTCCACGTTCTCAATTATGTTGTCCACGTTCAAGATCGCGATGGAATTCCACGTTTGGCAAAATTTGTCCATGATGGCAACAAGGATTTTGCATTTTTCATGTGAGTTGTACAGTACATATGTCCTTGGATGTTTTATATGTGTCACAGACCTTGCACAAGTAGCATGCCAAATGTAGTGTGTCATCTCAAAGAGTATGTTTGTCCTTATGAATTTCAGGAGTTGTTGAAGCACAAATAATAGACTGATTAAAAATGTAAAAGCATTATGTAATTGTCATCATCCTGAACATTTTTGATTGGTCAAAATGTTTTTTTACACCGACACTGAACTTGCACAATGTTGTATACGAGGAGGGAAGTTGATTTCTGAATCTGTCTGTTAAAAACAATGAAAGCACCATTATAATAAAAAAGATATATCAATCAATAAAGCAAAGCAACAAAAAACAAAACAACCAAAAAAATAACCAAAGAATAGAAAAACCAAAAAAAAAGAAATTAAGAATCTAACACCAGGGGAAGTGCGAGACAGGAGAATCTCAGACACCCAAGGGTAAGATTTCCAGTCTCGGACGAAGCTTGCTGAGTCCGAGATGATTGAAATCTTACCCGAGGGTGTCTGAGATTCTCCTGTCTCGCACTTCCACTGGTGTTTGATTTTATTTCTCACTGTATTTACCCTAAAATATACTAAAATCCGCACAAAAATGTCGCCCCCTTTTTGTCTGTTTACACAAGGAGTTACGTCCCTTTTTGCAACGTCATAAAATCAGGAACGTATACCCGAGCGCGCCATATTTTAAAAGACGATTTTCTCGTATTTTCCTGTGAAATTTTACTTCAAATGATATAATAATTTTATAATACGTAGATTAAATACACTTTTGACCACTAATTAGGACAGATGTAGACTATAAGACCCTAATGTGCAAACACGATATTTGCCGGTAAACTGCACGTGATTTTTTTGTCTTGCAATAGTGTAAGACAACGAAATCTCACACCGCTAAAAATAGGAACTGCTGTGTCTCAAAAGTGAGAAAAAAAAAACCAACAAAAAACAAAACAAAACAAACAAAAAAACCCACAAAATCAATATGAATCAGCATTAAGGGATATTTCAAAATAGTACCCAATTCACTTGCGCATATTATACTGCTAGCATTTTTTTAGTTCGCCTCAACAAAGTTGAGGGGGATTATTGGAGTACCCCCGGCGTCCACGTCTTCGTCCGCATTTGGGTATATATCTTAGTAACTATGTAGTGTAGGGTCATCAAACTTTGCATGCAGGTGCATACTGGTTTAACTCACAGCCTGCAAGAAAATTAGGTCTCTCTGACCTATATTTTCCGCTTGAGTGGCTTGCATTCAAATTTACATTTTAGTTCATATCTCAGTTACTATACAAAGTACAATAATCTAACTGCGCATATGCATGCATCTCTGATGGAAGGTCAACATCCAGGCAAAATTAGGTCACTTTGACCTATATTTTCTGCTTGAGTAACTTACATTCAAGTTAACGTCCGAGTTCAGATCTCAGTCACTGTACATGGTAGGATCATCTAACCTTGCATGTGCATGCATCTCTGATGATAGGTCAGTGTCCAGGCAAAATTAGGTCCCTTTTACCTATATTTTCCACTTGAGTGACTTACATTCAAGTTTACATCCGAGTTCAGATCTCAGTCACTGTAAATGGTAAAATAATGTAACCTTGCATGTACATGCATCTCTGATGGTAGGTCAGCATGCAGGCAAAATTAGGTCACTTTTACCTATATTTTCTGCTTGAGTGACTTACATTCAAGTTTACGTCCGAGTTCAGATCTCAGTCACTGTACATGGTAGGATCATCTAACCTTGCATGTGCATGCATCTCTGATGGTAGGTCAGCATCCAGGCAAAATTAGGTCTCTTTGACCTATATTTTTCACTTGAGTGACTTACATTCAAGTTTACATCCGAGTTCAGATCTCAGTCACTGTACATGGTAGGATAATGTAACCTTGCATGTACATGCATCTGTGATGGTAGGTCAGCATCCAGGCAAAATTAGGTCACTTTTACCTATATTTTCCGCTTGACTGACTTACATTCAAGTTCATGTCAGGGATCAGATCTCAGGTACTGTACATGGTAGGATCATCCTGCATGTGCATGTGCATGCATCTGTGATTGTAGCTCAGCATTCAGACAAAATTAGGTCACTTAAACCTACATTTTAAGCATGTAAGACTTACATTAATGTATACATCAGAGTTCATAGCTAACTGTACATTTTTGGTTCAGGTTACCTTGCATATGCATGGATTTTGATAGTATGTCAGCATACAGGCAAAATTTGGTTGCTGCGACAATGTGCCATAACGAGGCGAACTTTGTAATCCTTGATTACCTATGTTTTTCAATTCATGCAGGTGTTTGTCTACAAAAGTATTTATGTGCAATATAGTTGTTATAAATTAACATTCAGTGCTTTTTATTACAGAGAAAGCAGAGAAAGGAGCTGATGATGGAAAACAAAAATCAGAGCCTAAAGTAACAACACCAAAACAGAAATCTTCAAGTGTTAAAAAGGGAGATAAACCATTAGGTATGAAAAAGAAAGGAAATGGGGTAAATGTCAAGGAGACAACATCCCATATCCAGGTTAAAACGACACAAAACAAAGCATCTAGGGGTCACCGTACAGTCTTCAACACAGTGAGGAACCTCACACCATATAGCTAGCCCTAAATGGCCCCAAAAATGTAAAAAAGTGAATAAATCAATGGAAACAAACCACATCCAATTACCCAAATATCAAGAAACTAGAATTTTATAAGAAGACAAGCACAAGCCAATGACCAACATATTCCTGACTTGGGACAGGTGCAAAAATTGCTGTGGGGTTAAACTCGTTTTCTTGGATCCAAACCCTCCCCCTATGTGTGGTGAATGGCTAAAAATAAATACACAAAAAGACTCACAGTAAAAATCAAACTAGAAAAAAGTCCCAAATTAGGTATACACTTTTTTGTAAACTTTTTCTCTTTAAATTTTTTTCAGAAACTGAAAAGCTGTTTGTAAAAAAAGTTTTGGACTATTAATTTTCAGTTAATAATGTATGTAATGATGCCCACATCAAGATGTTTTACCCTATCATGCCTTTAGTTTTCACACGTTCTGTTTGTTTGTGCATCACAATCTTCCAAGTATTGACCTTGAAATCATATTCCAAAACTATTTCAATGAATTGGATCACATTCCTAAAGATAATTTTTTTCTTAGGCCTTTTACATTTAAATGTTCCTGGGAGGGAGATTATAGTTTTTGTTGGGGTGTGGGGGTAAACATAATTTTTATGTTAGGTGGGGTCATCTCTTGAAACTATTTTCTATTGGGGGGGGGGCAACTGAAGCATCTGTATGAAAACCATGTTTTTCCAGTTCTGAATACAATGTTTTTGTAGTTTTGAAAATAACAAAAAAAAAATGAAAAATGATTTGGATAAGTTTTGGAGAGTGGGGGATGAGCATATACTAGTAAATTTTTATTAGCCTAGCTACAAGGAAGTGTAGCTAACCAATATTTAGTCTAGATTTATCAATTAGTAGAGTTGACAAGAATAACAAGGTGGAATTTGTAAATTTATAAGGATAAACCTACCGATATGGACTTTGACCCAAGTTTCACAATATGTATCAGATCCTGAATTGTTTCATCCCTATTTTCTAGTTATTTAAATGGGCAAGTACACTTAATAACAAGTAATACTCTTTCTGGTTCTGCGATATAATTCATATATTTTCTGTTACAGACAAGGGAGGTCAGGGTAAAGCTCCAAAATCAACACCAAAACAAAAATCTCCAAGTGTTAGAAAGGAAGACAAACCCTCAGGTAAACACCATATTCATTTATAATATAAGTTACAGATCAAGATGTCATTGTATGATTTAAAACCATGACTAATGGCCTTTGATTAACCTCTCCTCATAGAATCTTAAAACGGTGTTTATTAAATATTTTTAAAAATACATGTACATGGATTGTCTGTATACTTGTTTTATACACTGTATTGATTAAGAAGCACGTATATTTTTCTGTCAGATAGAATGTGTTTGTTTTTAGTTAAGTTTGTAAATGTTTCAACAATGAAATTGTGAGAACAGAAAACTCACACATGTGGATCCAATCAAACTGAGCACCCCAGTAACTACAATTATTATTTTAATACTCCACAATACACCTATGAAATTCCTACAAACCTTTTTGTATTTGACCAGAATTCTCACCTGAATCTCAAAATATACCTTGTACTAGAAGATGACTTTCTTATGTAAAAAGTAAAATAAACATTTGATTTTATAGTTACAGGTATTCATCATTATGCTTCTATTTTGATATTTGTAGGTAGTGGGTTACAGTCTAAGGCTAAAGTTCTCACTGAAACTACCAAGCTGAAAGAAGATTCTGACTCTGATGGTGATGGTATACCATCAAAACCAGGAGTTCCAATACCCATAGGTTGTACATCAAACACTATCACATTACAATGGGATCGACCAAAAAAAGGAGTTAAATCAGTGGACCATTATGAAATTAAATACAAAGAATGTAACAAAAAGAAAAGTAAATGGATGTCTGTATTATCTGAAGGAGCGGAGAAAATGGTTAAGATCAAGGACTTGAAAGCAGAGACTGAGTATGAATTTAAAGTTCGGGCCGTAAATGAAGACGGTGAAGAAGGACCATTTTGTCAACCATCTGTTAAGTTATCAACTGTTTCATCACTTGCTCGATCATTAATTCCAATGGCAAACTTGATAGAAGAAGGTCATCCAAAAGTTTATAAGCTGCCTCTAACAAAAGATGTTGATACTGTCAATGAAAGAGCTAAGACCAGGAAATGTGTTTTTGGATCTGGTATTTTATTTTTTATTTCTTAACTACATTTTTCTTTTGCTTTTTGCCTTAAATCCTAGTTTTATATTGACATCCCATGATTGTGTTTTGGGCATGTAAATTTGAATTATCTGTTCTATATGTCCCACATGCAGCCTTCAGTTTAGTTTGTGTGTAAGATTACTAAATACAGAAGTTACTTTAAATTGGTTTCTGCAGATGGCCAGTTTGACAACTTGTGTGTCTTCAGTGCAGATCAAATCAAAACTTTTGAAGATTGTACACCACAAGATATATAAAAGCTGATAGAGATGAATTAATCATTATGATCTAAATGGAAAGCCAAATAAGCTAAGGACACAACTTTTCAACAGGAAGATACTCCTTTGTTATAAACAATAAATTATGTTATGGGTCAGCTTGGAAGTAGTGACTACATGTAATAGGTTCGTGAATAACCTGAGTAGGAATAACAATACTCCAGCAGAGGAGTCAGCCTAAATATAGGAGTTAATGTAAATTTACTTTCTGCAGATGGCCATAGGCCATTTCAAGAGCAAATCATTGTTACACTCTATCTATTCTTTACAACAATCATTTTAATAGCACTGTCCAGTTCAAGGAAAAAATAAGTTATCCTTCCACTCTACTGATTTTAAATTGTGTTATTAGCATCTGATGGACACATTTTCTAGTTATTGATCTAATGCAAAACATTAGCACTTTCAAAATGGGAGTAATAAAAAGTCAAATACAATCCATGTAAGGTTGATCATACATTTAATTGGAAGGAAATGAATTTATCACCACAACAAAAATTATCAATATAAAAAAAAATCTGTGGATGACAAGAACAATCAAGGCCTGTAAAAACGCAGTGGAATATAGAAGGAACAAAGCACAAGATTACATAAATCAGTCAAGAGACAAGGCAAAAATGAGGAACCAGAAGACAGAAGACCAAAGACACCACACAACCACAAAACACACGAACACCACGTATACACTACAACAAACTAAAGCACTAACAGTGTGAACTCTCAAAAAACAAAGTGACACCAGGTGCTCTGTTAGGGTAAGCATGTCTTGCCCAATATACAACACAATGTCAGTGAAGCATAAATTGAAGATCTGTGTCCGGGCTGAATGGTTAATGTCATTTTCTAACCTTTAAACAAAATTAATTAAAAGTTCATGGTTGATGTTACTTCTCTAACCCTCAAACAGTAAGTAAAAATTTGAAATGTTTACGTAAATCTCTACCATTTTTGGTTGAATATAAAACGCAGGATTTTACATCAAAATGTTTTTTTGCAGAAGGGGTGCATTTAATATTCCTGAACAGATAGAGTTGACAATTTTAGTTCGCCTCAACGAAGTTGAGGGGGACTATTGGAGTACCCCCGGCCTCCTCGTCCGCGTCCGTGTCCGCATTTGGGTATATATCTTAGTAACTATGCAGTGTAGGGTCATCAAACTTTGCATGCAGGTGCATCTTGGGTTAACTCACAGCCTCCAGGAAAATTAGGTCTCTCTGACTTATATTTTCCGCTTGAGTGGCTTGCATTCAAATTTACATTTTAGTTCATATCTCAGTTACTATACATAGTACAATAATCTAACTGTGCATGTGCATGCATCTCTGGTGGTAGGTCAGCATCCAGGCAAAATTAGGTCACTTTGACCTATATTTTCCGCTTGAGTGACTTACATTCAAGTTTATGTCCGAGTTCAGATCTCAGTCACATTTAAGTTTACGTCCGAGTTCAGATCTCAGTCACTGTACATGGTAGGATCATCTAACCTTGCATGTGCATTAATCTCTGATGGTAGGTCAGCATCCAGGCAAAATTAGGTCACTTTGACCTATTTTTTCCGCTAGAGTGACTTACATTCAAGTTTACGTCCGAGTTCAGATCTCAGTCACTGTACATTGTAGGATCATCTAATCTTGCATATGCATGCATCTCTGATGGTAGGTCAGCATCCAGGCAAAATTAGGTCACTTTGACCTATATTTTCCACTTGAGTGCATTTCTTTCAAGTTTATGCCCGAGTTGATATCTCAGTCACTGTACATGGTAGGATCATCTGACCTTGCATGTGCATGCATCTCTGATGGTAGGTCAGCATCCCGGCAAAATTAGGTCACTTTGACCTATATTTTCCGCTTGAGTGACTTACATTCAAGTTTACGTCCGAGTTCAGATCTCAGTCACTGTACATGGTAGGATCATCTGACCTTGCATGTGCATGCATCTCTGATGGTAGGTCAGCATCCAGGCAAAATTAGGTCACTTTGACCTATATTTTCCGCTTGAGTG
>MJUU01069669.1:52785-64073 GCA_002080025.1 Modiolus philippinarum | reverse complement strand
GAGTTGATATCTCAGTCACTGTACATGGTAGGATCATCTAACCTTGCATGTGCATGCATCTCTGATGGTAGGTCAGCATCCAGGCAAAATTAGGTCACTTTGACCTATATTTTCGGCTTGAGTGACTTACATTCAAGTTCATATCAGGGATCAGATCTCATGTACTGTACATGGTAGGATCATATTGCATGTGCATGTGTTGCATCTATGATGGTAGCTCAGCATCTAGACAAAATTAGGTCACTTAAACCTACATTTTACTCATGAATGACTTAATTAATGTATACTTCCAAGTTCATGGCTTAGTAACTGTACATTGTTGGTTCAGGTAACCTTGCTAATGCATGGAATTTTGATAGTATGTCGGCATCCAGGCAAAATTTGGTTGCTGCGACAAAGTGCCACAACGAGGCGAACTTTGTAATCGTTGATACCTATGTTTTCTAAGTGTTGGAATGACCTGATTATCGTTGTTTATTAGGAAAATGTTAAGAGTTCAGCACCTTGCCCTACCTTCTGAATTTCAATTCATTTGAGAACGTTAATTTGATGTTCCATTCATGCTGTCATTGATAAAACATTTTATTAGAAAGAGAAAACGTGTAATGGGAGCCGCCATGTTTGTTTATGTAAAAATTGTTGACCAGGATGTTTATAGGTAATTCTAGTGATTGCGTATATCACCCTCTGGGGAATAATTAGATTATTGATTTTTCGTTAATGAGCTGACTATTTAGATAGCAATCAAGGACAACCTTATGTTCTAGATGATACTTTAATGAAAATTAATGACTATTTTATTGGTTTTTTTTTTGTCATAAAAAAGTTTTGCTTTTGAATTTTACGCATATATTGCAATTCTCACCCGTTATCGGTCTTATATTTCTTACCAATATAGCATTTTGGTTACCTGGCTGGACAACTATTTCAGCAAAATTAGTCAAAATAAGAACAAATTCTAAGGTTTTTGTCTGGATATTATCAATAAATGTTATGAATTTCATGAATGCAAGATAGTAAGATAAAAATAGTATCAAAATTATAGGAAATTGTGCCATGAAAACTTACCTGCTAATCACGATCTTTCTCCTGTGTTTTATATATACGAACTAGATTTTTCTCCAGGTTTTAGGCAACGAAAAGGGGGTGCGTTTTATATTCCAATGCATTTAATATTCAGCCAAAAACGGTAATACGTATTAAATCAATAGTAAGGACAAATCGGTACCAAAATTATTCATAAACTTACTTGCTTAATAAGCCCTTTTTTATACAACCACAAAAAAAATTGTGGTCGTATAATGGTATGGCGCTGTCGTTGTCGTTGTTGTTGTTGTCGTCGGCGTCGATGTCTTTAGACACTTTAAGTTTTGGCCAATAACTCAAGTTCAAGTTGATCAATCCTTACGAAATTTTAACACAATGTTCCTTGGCACAAAAGGAAGGTGTGGATTGGTTTTGGTTATTATGGCCCTTCCCGTTTTTAAAATAGGGGCCAAAAAGGGCAAAATTGGGTGTTTTCACCTATTTAGCTGTAGAATTTTTATTAATAATCGGATTTTGATGGAGTTTCTTTCAGTGTGCTCCTGAGGTAATTTCCAATCAGTAGTATTGTTACGGCTAGGAGGTAGGCATAGGCTGATAGGATTGTATGTATGTATTTCACTTATTTTAGTCACTATGGCACACCTTACCTTTATTCTTGTCTAATTTTTAGTGTGACATGTTGTTTGTGCCATATGACGTTATTCGCGTAAATGGACATTATCAATGACATTTCTGTTGCAGATATCGCGATTATGATGATGTATATTGTATGTAAATATTGTAATTATTATGTGATAAGTGGGAATGATAAAACAGAGTTCATCCGACTTGTTTGACCATGGTGGGTCACCCGACTGAACGACATATTCCCATCTTTATTTCTCCCGTATATTTCACTTCCACGTCATTTTACCTACTTGTTTTTATTCCTGCTAGGTTTGAATATTGTTATCAGGGTTTATTCCAGTTAAGTTTAGCCCTAGTTAAGTCCCGTTTTCCCATATTCTGACTTGACTGTACGTCAACATTCGTAGTTTCCGCCATTACTGAACAGCTGACGTTGTTAGGAATGTGACCTCATGAACTTGAGATGTTATCCAATCAGCGGAGCGGAATGCCCCCATTTCACCATAGCGGCACGAGATGTGTGTCGTCCAGCAGTATAAAAGGAAGCGTTCCACAGTCTTTCAACAGACTGCGGCCCGCGACCAGGGCGATCAGACCAGTCTGGAAGCTAGTAACCATAGCTAAGAATAAAGGGGCCGCAGTTGGTACCAGTCGCTACCAGCCGTATTAACAATGTAAACGTCATCCCTAATGTAGAATAGATCAAACCAAGCTTGACCGAGATACGTCACCAAGTCGAGTTATTTATACTACGTTGTTGATAAACAATTGACGTACCAAAAAAGGGGGTCTCACTTATATTTTATTGTTTTTCGGGGATTTAATTATCAATACTTTTTATACATGTAACAGCGGGGGAATAAATTGTAATATAGTAAAACCTATTTAGAGTTTGTTATATCTGTTGTACATATTTATTAGTAAAGTCAGGAGTTTACCGTTCATCTCAATTAACCAGTGCCTTGAGCTTTGCCGCTACGCTATCACTATGCGGTTATGCTACCAATAGCCATTTACGCTACCAGTATACTGCTTAATATGAATAACCAGTGCATTATAGATCCCTACCAGATCTAACCTATTGCATATAAACCACAACCACTGTACAGTATTTACCACTGACATTACGTCAAACCATTGTTTACCCCACCTACCCTAAAACGTAACAGTATGTCAACGGATTTCACGTCGCATGTACCGTTCATGAGATAAATGGGGTCAGAAAGGGGCGAATTTAAAAAAATTTATTTTTTTATTTTTAGTCCGATTTTGATGACGTTTTTTGCAATGGATTCCTTATGAAAAGTAAATATTACGATGCACCATCAGATTTTTGATAATTTGTTTCCTTTCCGAGTTATGAGGGGCCAAACGGGGCAAAAATTGCAAACATGCAGATTACATAAAATTTTTATTTTTCATCAGATTTCAATGGGATTTTTTTCTTTTGATTTGTCATGATATAAGCTATCAGTAGTATGTGAACAGATTTTGTGTAGCTCTTACGGTTTCCGAGTTACAAGGGGGTCAAAGGGGCCAAAATTGCAATTTCTCTAAATATGTGAAGTCTTTATTTTTCATCGGATTTTGATGAGATTTTTTTCTTTGGATTCCTCTTGATATAAGCTTTCAGTACTTTGCCAACGGATTTCGCATAGCTTGTACTGTTTCTGAGCTACAAGGGGTCAAAGGGGTCAAAATTGCAATTTTTCAAAATATGTGAAATCTTTATTTTTCATCGGATTGTGATGGGATTTTTTTTTTAAGATTCTTCATGATAGAACCTTTCAAAGATATGTCAGTGGATTTTGAGTAGCTCCTACCGTTTCCAATCTACAAGGGGTGAAAGGGTGCAAAATTGCATTTTTTTTGAAAGATTAGAAATTTTTATTTTTCATCAGCATTTGATGGGACTTTTTTCTTCTGATTCCTCTTGATATATAAATGTAAGCTTTGGCATTGTGTCAACGGATTTGGTGCAGCTCTTGCCATTTCTGAGCTAAAAGGGGTCAAAGGGGCTCTATTTTTTTGTAGGATTTTAATGGGTTCAATTCTTTGGATTCCTTTTATCATATTGTTAAAATAGTATGTTGACTGTTGACCAATTTGATATACCTCTTACTATTTCCGATCTATATAAGGAATCATTAACACTAATTTTTATATTTGCATTAGTTTGTGTGCAGCTAATTACTGGGTCTAGTTCTTTATTGTGTCCATTTAATTACTGTATCAAGCTCTTTACTGTGTCCTCATTCATTTTGAATTACACTCGTTCAAGTTTCAGTGTTCGACATGCTGCGGTCGTATCATGCTGTGCTCGGCATAGCCCTTTATTAGCAATTGAGGCCTTAATGAAGGAACTCAGTCCCTATATGTATTCTGTTATGGGATGTTTGATCTGGAAGTCCATCCCCTTACTTTCATTCCCCCTTTTTGACAGATCAGACAATAGAGATTTTGATTTTAGTTGAATAAAGAAAAAAAGATATCTGTACCAAATTATACTAGTTATTCAATGATACTCCACATAATTTTTCACTGTGATAAGATGCAGTTTCTGCCATGATGTATTAAAAAAAACTGTATTCATGCACTTCTACATTACATTTTAGCTTCAGATAATCTAAGAGCCAGAGAGAAGACCATTATGGTTATAGGTGCTACAGGATCTGGTAAGACAACACTTGTAGATGGCATGATTAATTATATTACTGATGTATCATGGGAAGATGAGTTCAGATTTTCATTAATAGATCTGACAGAGGATGAAAAGAAGAGAAAAGCCAGTGAAGTAAGAACATGTTTGTTTAAGTAAATATAATCATACATGTGTGATGAATGTCAGGGACACAACAGCCCTATCGTAAGGAAAATCAAGAACAAATACAGGAGGTCACCAAATACATAAGCTTCAAACAATTAATGATACAAGCATACACAGCAGGGTGACATCTACCCCTTTAAAAAACAATTCCTCATGCTCTTTAGAATTACCAAAATTTATTAATAGTCAACACAAGAGATAACTTACAAAAGTTTTTGACTATTAGAATGTGTATGGTGGTATTGCTTAAAGCAATGGTAGATACATTGTAAATACTGAAAGCAAAAACTCCATGTAAATTACATGAATTAAAGTCTAGAAACATTGTCACAAAACTAAAGTATGAGAATACACTAACAATTGAAACTAAAGCTTTCACAATTTGAACTCTCATGAAATCAGGTGCTCCAAAGTGTTAGCGTTTCCAGCTCAGTAGCACCCAGTCAGTCAGTCACACTGGCATTGAGTCAATCCAGGGTAAAGTTGAAATAGATCCATCATACATTTTTTTCTGTTCATGACATATTTTATTGCATCTTATACTTGATTAGATATAAAGAGGACTTTACTTAATTATTTTCTTTGTGATGTTACAATTAATTGAGAGATAATGAACATATTTGGTTAATTTTGACTAGGCTTCTTTTCCATAATAAATTTGATGAAATAACTTTTAAGTCACATTTTGACTTGTTTATTGAATCCCTTATACTCACTGTAAAATAAAAAAATATAAAAAATATCTTAAAAAAAATATCTATCAGAAAGTTTATCTGAGTTTTAGGAATTCAAATTTGTTCTTTTTGTGTATAATCATACCAATACTGTATATCTGAATACTGGAGTAATGAGCTGTATTTTAAGGTTGATGAAGTCAACATTCTTTTATTGTATATATATTTATATTATGTGTCATTTTCAGGCTGAATCACAAACAGAATGGATCACATGTTATACAATTAACAAAATGGATGGCAGCACCATAGATTACACACTGAATATAATTGATACTCCAGGATTTGGTGATACAAGAGGAATAGTTAGAGACAAGAGAATTGTGGATCAGATACGAGAATTCTTCACTACCCCTGGACGTCAGGGTATATCATGTTTAGATGCAGTATGTTTTGTAACACAAGCCCCTCTAGGAAAACTTACTCCTCCACAGAGATATATATTTGATCAGATCTTGTCGGTGTTTGGTCAGGATATTAAATCTAATATATTTGTACTGATAACATTCGCTGATGCTAATGAACCGCCAGTTCGAGCAGCACTCAAGGCAGCCAATGTTCCATATCAGAAATCATATAAATTTAATAATTCTGCATTGTATGCATCAAATGAAAATCCAGCTGAAGCAGAAATGGGAAATCTGTTTTGGAAAATGGGAAAAGAAAGCTTCAAGATATTCTTTGATGAGCTAAGGTCTGTGGAATCTAAAAGTTTACTCCTTACATCAGAAGTCCTGCAGCTTAGAAAAAGGATTGAGGTTACTATTCAAGGCTTACAGCAGCAGATCGCTGATGGTATGAACCAGCTTAATACCATTAAACAAGAAAAGGAGATACTTAAACGTCACAAGGCAGATATAAAAGCCAAGAAAGACTTTACATATGAAGTAGACGAAGTTCACATGTTTCAGGTTGACCTTGAACCTGGTGTTTATGTCACCAATTGTATGACCTGTAATAGAACATGCCATTTTCCTTGTGGCATTCCAGATGATGGGAAAAAAATGAATTGTGCCGCAATTGACCAACAGCTATGTACTGTTTGTCCAATGAATTGTCACTGGACATTGCACAAAAACAATAATTTCAGATTTGACACATATACCATGAAAGTTACAAAAACTTATGAAGAACTTAAAAACAAATATGAAGTAGCTCAGAAAGAGGCTGAAAAACATAAAGTTGTTCTTGGGAAGGTGAAAATGGCATTTACATCCCTAGGCCAGGATGTAATGAAAATGGTTCATGAAGTTCGTTGTAACCTTAACAAATTGAATGACATTGCTCTGAGACCTAACCCTCTTAGTGACAAAGATTACATTGATTTGTTGATTGAAAGTGAGAAAAACGAGAAGAAATATGGATGGGAACAAAGGATCAACTTGTTTTACAAATTACGCGATGAAGCTGAACTAATGGAACAAATGCATAAGCAAAACTATCGTCCTTGGATTTTAGAGGACAGTGATAGTGACGATGATATTGATGATGAAACATCATCACAAGATTACACAGATGACGACAGGTCAACTGCTGATGAAGAAAGTAGTTTTGCTAAAGTTGTCTGTAAAGAGGAACCAGATATGGAAGTGGGATAATTGTCTTTTTTCATAAGAATTATTTACACATATTTGCTTGTCCATTTTGTTTGATGATCTGACGATATGAACACAGCTGTTTTGGATGATTTATGAAATATATTTAAATGGTTTGAGCAAGAGTGATGTTTGAGAATCAGAATTGTAATTTAAGATTGAAAGTGATACATCCTGATGCTTCAGACATGTTTAAAATGTCCTTTAGGCAGAGACCAAACAATAATCTTAGGAAAAATATCTTTCCTTTAAGAAATTCTCCCCCAAATGTTAATTGAACAAGTAGCAAGAATAAATTTCTAAACTGTTGTTTATTAGACATAATGTTATGAATAGGTTTTATTTAAACACACAAAAAAAAGGAAACGAAAGCCAGTAGACATGCATCATAAGATTATTGACGAATGTTTTTTATTAATATTATAATGTCTGATTTCCTGGAGCGTTGATACAATTCTTCAATGAATCTACCTGTTTTCCTCTAGTTACACCTATAACAACTCCTTCTAAACCACTGTCTATTTTCTATTATATTTAAACAATCACATTCGTACAGAAAACTACTGTGTACAAACTTGTAACCCTATTAACAAATTGAATGACATGGAGGTTTACCTTGATACTTCAGTGATTTATTTTTATAGACGTTTTAGAGCTATTTAGTGGTTAAGGGACCAGAACCTCCAGTCAGTATATAGAAATGCATTACATGTATATACAAATTTGATTTTTTTATCTGATGTAAATGTCCCTACCCCATCGTTTCCTTATTGTTGCCTCAGTATTATGCCACCAAGATTTGTACAACACTCTCTGTTTTAGTTAAAGAATGAAAATGCACCAAAAATCATACTTTCATGCATACATTTGTATTTCATACCCAATTTAGTTTTATTTTTGGGGTTTTAATTTTTTTTTTTATCATGTTGCACTGTAAGTTTTATTATTTATACATGTACATCAGTAAAAATTAAAGCATTTTTATCTACATCTTTTCTTGAAGCTTGATAGATATAAGCTTTGTTTTTACTATACAGTCTATACCAGTCTTATGTAATATTGCACATTTAATACTTGTGATTTTATCCATCAGATACTTTTCCACATTGAAATATTTACATGAAAACTTTTATATATATTGACGGTATATCCTGTAAACTTAGAGCTTGCAAAATACATGTAGATAACATTTGATCACTATGTATGATTTTAATTAATGTATGTCTTTTCGTTTGATTGGAAATTGATCTCCAAGACAAAGCAATCACAAATCACACTTGAAGAATAGGGGTAAACATAAATCTTGTTGTACTCCACAACAGGTGTATAGTGTATACCAATAGCAAACTAGGGCATTCTGCCATCTCTTTTTGCATTGTTTGTTAGAAAAATGTTTTAATTAAGTCTGTTTGCTGCTTTTCTAATGGTGAATGGTATTTTTATTCAATGCATATTTAGTATTTTATAACTATTTTTGTGATCTCCTTTCTATGTAGTTCAATCTTTATGATTTATTGTTTTGTTGTAGTTTTGTTTTGCTTATTATTATTACTGCATGGATGATTTTTTTTCTTTTTATTTTCTCTTTTTAATGATAGTTTTGTTGTATATTTTTTATTCCATATCAGTTTTGTCTTGTATATTGCATATTAAGTGATACTAGTTTAGATTCATGCTATTGAATTTTAAATTGTATAATGATGAAGGACTCGTCTAACTGTAATCTAATTACTACAGCTGTCATCACTGTAGCAGTTGTCAAATTTAAAGTTCAATTTATGAGCAAACACATATTTTAGCAATATCATATATATATAGAATAATGGTAGTTTTGAGGGTCGAGACAGAAAATATCACCGTATCGCAGCGAGTCCGATAGGACGAGCTGTGATACTAGTGATATTTTCTGTCGAGACCTTCAAAATTACCATTATTGTTTTTATCGGCAACGTCATAAGAGTCATGATGTCAATTTCATGACGTCATTGCCTGATATTTTCTTGTGTCAGGTCAGTACGGAGATACTGACAATATCAGTTAGTAAGATCAAAGAGAAAATGTACATATTGCCGATAACATAGAAATATTTTGTTGTGTTATCCTGATAAATTCAAAGTGAAGGTTATTTTATCAATTTTACTGTTCCTCTTTTTCCTTTCAACAACTTATTTCTCTTTACAATGGTTTACGTTTTATAGAATTATTAACTGTTTGTTATACCCCCTCCCCTCACAAACAATGTTTGGGGTGTATATGAAACACCATGTCTGGCAAGGAGTCTTTCTGATCATTTACCTTGTCAGTCCATGTCCTCCTTAACATCTGCTTGTAGTTGATGATATGTTACACATCTATAGATGTGTTTTCCCTATCTGGCTAAGATGTAGGTTACAGGGAACAATATTTGTTTGTTTATGGGTTAACACTTATTTCTTGAAAAATGACCATTTTGTACAATATAAGCCAATAGGGTCTGTAAGTCTCGTCATGTGACTCACGAGAATCCATGATAAACAGGCAATTTGAAAACGTTTCCCGCCAAAACATGACGTCAGAGGATTGTGATGCTCAAATTTTTGTTTGAGACTTCATATATCTTTGTTTAAAATGTAACTTCCGGGTACAGTTTTCGATCCAGGAAGTGCCAAAATTGTACGAGACTTACAGGCCCTATGGGGAAAATACTTCAATAAACAATGAAAGGATATGGAGTAAATGCACATGAGACAAAGTCTCTACAAATAATAGATGTTTAAATCAAGCAATGGGACAACGCTTTTATTGTTGTTCTTCGTCTTGAAGTCACCATGAGGTATTGAGCTATGCTCATATCTCAGTAAGTTCAAGACTGCCCCTATCACTGGTTTGAGTGGAATTCATTGCTAAATGTCAGGCAACACTACACCCATGTATCACTTTTGTCATGGATGCAGGGTTAGTAGACCTTTGATCACCATAGAATTGTAGTCAGGAAAATACTTCCCATCAAATATTACTCAGGGATGTATAAACTGCTATCAAAATTTTTATGTACTGTAAACGTAGTTATTTTCACAGGGGGTTCATTTCGCAAAGTGTCGTACCGGAACCTTTCGCGTGGTTATAATAATCGCGGATCTTCAAAATTTGATAGTAAAATGTTTGTTATTAAATGTATTTGTGTGGGGGTTATATTCGTGTAAAATTTCCAAACGCGAATTAAGCGGAAATTACCCCCACGCGAAAATTTCCACGTTTACAGTATGTTGTCTTCTACATATAACACTAGTTTATTAAAATAATTACTCACCTTTATAAATAATGTGATGGAATACCTACATACAAAATTGATAAAGATAGACACTAAGGACCATGCAGCTTGATGGCAAATTTATATGAAGGTGCTTTATGTTTTTTTTTAATATTTTTATTTTCAAATATATGTATGACTGAAGTTGAAATACTTTAATGTTTATATATTTTAACTATAGAGAGAGCTTACTTTTTTATTATTTTTTTCATCATAGTTTTTCTCTCGCCCGCGACGAAAGTCGCGGAAAGCGAGACATATGCATACAAAGTATGACGGCGACGGCGGCGATGGCATAAACTTTCATGTTAAGTTTTTGTGATTAGGTCACTTTCTCAGTAACTGTTAATTGGTAGGTCAATGATATTTGGTATATAGGTTGGTCTTGAGTAGTACATGACAGTCTGCTATATGGCTTCTGTCAGTGACCTCAATTTCACGGTTCAATGAACATGTTAAGTTTTTTTGCTAAGTTTCTCATTAACTATAAGTGGTAGGTCAATGGTATTTGGTATGTAAGTTGGTCTTAGGTAGTACATGACAGTATGTCATATGGCTTTTGTCTTTGACCTCAATTTCACGGTCTAGTGAGCATGTTAAGTTTTTGTGATTAGGTCATTTTCTCAGTAACTATAAGTGGTAGGTCAATGATATTTGGTTTCTTTGTTGGTCTTGCATAGTACATGGCAGTCTGCTATATGGCTTTTGTCTGTGACCTCAATTTCGTGGTCCAACGAACATGTTAAGTTTTTTGTTTTTAGTTTAGTTTCTCAGTAACTATAAATGGTAGGTCAGTGATATATGGTATGTAGGTTGGTCTTAGGTAGTTCATGACAGTCTGTCATATGGCTTTTGTCCTTGACCTCAATTTCAGGGTCTAGTGAGCATGTTAAGTATTTGCGATTAGGTCATTTTATCAGTAACTATAAGTGGTAGGTCAATGATATTTGGTTTCTTTGTTGGTCTTGCATAGTACATGGCAGTCTGCTATATGGCTTTTGTCTGTGACCTCAATTTCATGGTCCAGTGATCATGTTAAGTTTCCTAGTATCTATTAATGTAAGTTCAATAATATTTGGCATGTGGGTTTGTCTGAGATGGAAGATGACAGCCTGCTATTTGGCTTTAGTCCTTGACCTCATTTTCATGGTCTAGTGAACATGTTTGGT
>MJUU01069669.1:32695-43571 GCA_002080025.1 Modiolus philippinarum | reverse complement strand
TAGAAATTTCTATCATTCAATGGAAATTTCTATCATTCAGTAGAAATTTTTATCATCAAGATTCAGTAGAAATTTCTATCATCCAATGGAAATTTCTATCATTACAATTTCTATCATTCAGTGGAAATTTCTATCATTGAGTACAAATTCCTATCAGTCAATGGAAATTTCTATCACCAAGATTCAGTAGAAATTTTTATCATCAAATCAAACATTATCTTCTTGAAATGATGTTCTTATAACAGAAATTTCCACTATGATTGTTGATAATGGAAATTTCTGTTATAGTCTGACACAACATATAGCGATATTAAAGTATCAGCTGTGTTTGTGTAGGGATAATCTGTGTCATGTAAAGGGGGAATTCTTGATTTAAGCAACTGTTTGGTAGAGTATTTCAAATCTTCCTTGAAAAAAGGACAAATAGATTTTCCTTTTCTATTTTAGAACGCGTTCAAGATTAACATCATTACAAACAAAAAATATATGATATTCATCACCAATATGTTCATTACAAAAATTACAAACACGATTTTCTTTTGGAATATTTTTATAGTGAGACCTTGATAAAGTGAAAATAAAAATCTAGTATATAACAAAAAAAAAAACAAAAACAAAAACAAAAACAAAAAAAACGTGTAGGTTTTGCTCACTTTTTTTTCTCCCACACTTAAGACTCTGCTTTAAGCACTCTTACCCAATATACTTGAAACTTGACGTTCAAACAACACCTTTTTATTTCGTGGTTTTTGTCAAATTTTTAATCACCCCACTCTTTAAACCCTGTTCTTAACAGCACCAGAAATTTCAAACCACAGCATTACAAGAAAATAAAAAAATTCGACCACACCTGAAACTTGATTTTCAAGTAACTTTCTTCATTTTTTCCAGCGGGGTTTCAATCTCACCAATTTTTTGTTGTTCCTTGTAAAAAGTACCCATAATATTTAAAATACTTTCAAATTCTTCTCCAGATATTTTCTCATCTTTTAAAACCTGACTTATTTCGTTTGCAACCTTAAACTCAAACTTTCTTGCCAAAGCAAGTCTTTTTTCTTATTCTTTTTGTTTTTTCTTTCTGTTGGAAAAAGCATTTAAAACAAGAATAGCAATAGAATTTATCAGAGCCAACGATCTCAACGCTATTATGCCAATACCTGAGGCCAAAGTACCGACTACAGAGCCAGTTGTAATAACATTCAAACTAGTACAAATGGTAAGCGCAGATGACACAATGCTGGTAGCTCGAGTCAATCTGTTGAAGGGGCGTACCGCTTAAAACAGGAATAAAACACCCAAAACACGTAATCATATTCCTACAACCAACTCCAAAACCCTCTGTTACTCGACACTGTCAAAGTAAATGAAGCAAACACAAATTGTACCCTACTGACAGCCAGATTAGAAGTTGGTTCTGGTATTTTTACCCGGAAACGGGATATAGCTCAACTCAAATCAGCAGAATCTTCAGAGATGCCTGTAATTTAAACCCAATGCAAGCAACGACTAAGACACCGGGAACATGTTTACCCTTATCAACTTTGTCTCCCTATACGGACTAATCTATTTTGATTTGACTTATGTAGACGAATAGGTGAGTATAGAGAACACAATCCTTACGCTGCATTACAGACTGAACATTCCCCCAGCTGCTGCCTACCGAATTTATGCCCTTGTACCAGATGAAGAAAACATAATTTTGGACACAATTGGAAATGATATAGTAATTATCTAAGTTATTAAAAAAATGAGTAAATACGTTAAATATAGTCTTGATTTATCCGAAGGTCAGAGAAAGAATGTGGGTAAAGCATATAAAGACATATCTTGTCTAACACTACGACTAACAAACAACCGATTAACGGGGGACTTTCCTATGGCGCTAACATAAACACAAATGAAAAAAAAAAATACAGAAAGCAAAGGCCTCTGGTACTGGGGTTCAAATAAGAATTTCAAAGACACAAATGGCAAAACAATCACAAAATGGCGGTTTTCTTGGAGCACTCGCTGAACTTGCACTTCCGGTCGTAAAGACAGTTGCATCTAAACTGTTACCTGCCCTTGGCATCGGAGCTTCCTCCACTCTAGCTGAAACTGGGGTGAAAAAGGTGCTTGGTAGCGGGGTAACAGCAGACGAACCACACAACAAAATCACCATCCTCTTACAAAAATCCTACGTTGACCACCTGACAAAAACACAGAATGAGCAACTGCAGTCAGCACTCAAAAAGAAATCAGGAACTGGTCTTAGAATCACAAAGAGACAATAGACCAGTGGATTCCTTGGTATGTTAGCCAGTTTGGCAGTGCCAATGCTGGCCGGCCTAATAGGCAAAGGTCTACAAGTTGAACGCCCATCTGGTAGTGGACTACAAGTACCCAGACCCTACGTCATTCAAAAAAGATGCTTGAACCGCTAACTTTGGTATTATAGAGTGGGTTGATATACTACGTATTACCTCTTTTAGAGGGGTTTATAGTAGGGACAATCTACCAATCACACCAAACAAGAATGAGTGTGGTATTCTTAATTTGGACACTAAAAGTTGGGAAGGGACCCATTCGGTGTGTTGGGACTTTTGTAATAAGAGGGATATTTACTTTCTTTCACCACCACAAGAATTTATTGATTATATAAAGGGTAAATACAGACGTAATACAATCCGGTACCAACACAAACTAAGTGTTCTATGTGGCTACTTCTGTCTATTTTTTCTACGAGAAGCACAAGAGAAAGACATCTACGACATAATATACAAAGACCTTAGTCCGACGGACAAAATAAAAAATGAAATACTATTAAAAGAGTACTTCAAAAATGAGGAGCTACTGCGTAAAAGAGAAAAAACGTCACAGAGTCTCTTTCTCCAAGGCTCGTACAATCATCCAATGGTTAGTTCATACAATACAGCACATGTGCCAGCTGCAAAATCACGAAAACCAAGTTTGTGCGTGTCACCATCGGAGGTAATCTCGACATACACAAGGCCATCAAACCCATAGTCCCAAAGGGCGGAATTACTCTCCGGGGAACGAATTACTGTGGGCCTTACAACAGAATTGACTTACTCACCATTAACAAATTAGATAGGGTTTGTAGGAGTCATGATCTTTGTTATAGTGCACAGCACGACAAACGGAAATGTGACAAGAAGATGATGTCTGACCTAGAAAAAGTAAAACCATCATCAGTCGGTGAAGCTGTAAACAAAGAGATAGTTCAGGGTGTAATAGGAGCAAAAAGCAAACTGGGACTTGGAGTAAAAAAAAAGAGGAAATAAAGTGGACAGACAAACTAGCAGAAGAACTACATAAGCAAGCAAAAAGAAAGTTCCCTCTCAGACAAGTAAGAGTATCACATGCCGATAACACCTGGAGTGCAGATCTTGTAGACATGCAATAGAAAAAAGAAGGGAAACGGGGAATGTGTCAAAGAGACAACGACCCAAAGGGGGTAATAACAACTCAAAGCCACCATAAGATCTTCAATGAACGGTGAGAAAACCCCACACCCAACGGTAGGTCGGAGTCGGCCCCTGAATAAAGAGTAATCAAGTTCAGCGAAATAAACATCATCCTAGACCCCTATAGACATAAGGTAAACTAAATAGAAAAAAGACAAGACACAAAAAGGCTTAATAAATTTCCTGACTTAGGATAGGCGCAAACCTGCTGCGGCGGGGTTAAACTAGTTTTATTGGGCCCAAACCTTCCCCCTACAGCCAATGTGATAAATAAAAAAAAACAATCATAACAACAGTAAAATTCATTTGGCAACAGGACTGAATCAATTGTGAAAAATTGAACTGAAAGAACTAAATTTACGGACATAAACATGAAATCACAAGAGACAACTAGCAGTTAACTGACATGCCAGCTCCAGACCCATTACCAACTGACAAAGGAAGTTATGTACCCCCAGTATACAGCTTCCACCAAGATCCCTTCCTGTGAGGAGTTTAGGAAAATGATTTCATGCATATGCCGGAATACATAACCCGTGTCCATGCAATACAGATTTTAGAAATTTAGAATGTGTTTAGTTAAAATGCAAAGACCCTATCAAAAAATCAATGTTAATACCAAAGAAGGCTTACTTCAGAGATAACAAGGATACAAATACTTACTGAATGTGATTGACGTATTTAGCAAATACGCTTGGAGCGTTCCACTAAAATCAAAGACAGGGCAAGAAGTGACTATCGGATTCGAGAGCATAATAAAAGAGGGAAGAACTCCAGGATTACTATGGGTCGATCAGGGATCAGGGTTCTAAAATCAGAAGTTTAAGAAACTCCTAGAAAACTACAAAATAGGAATGTACCACACTTTTAATCAAGGAAAGGCTGTAGTAATAGAGCGCTTTAATCGCGCACTCAAAGGTAAGATGTTTCGCTACTTTTCCGCCAATAACACCTACAATTATATCTCAGTACTACCACAATTAGTAGAGCAGTACAATAATACGAAGCACTCGTCAATCAAAATGAAACCAGCAGAAGCAAGCAAACCCTTCAATGGAAACTTTGTTTACCCTAATTTATACCCAGATACGAAGGAAACTAAGAGTGGAAAGACCCCAAAATTCAAACTAGACGACAATAAGGTCAGAATATCTAAAAAGAAAGGCATTTTTTGAAAAAGGTTATACACCCAACTGGACCGAAGAGGTATTTACGATTTCGGCGATCCAATACACGGACCCAATAACTAACAAAACTTGAATAACCAGCCAATAGAAGGAAGATTCTACGAACAAGAACTCCAGAAGACAGACCAGGAGACATACAGAACAGAAAAGATCATCAGACAAGACCAAAAAAATAAAAGAGTATTTGTTAAATGGAAAGACGACTTTAACTCCTGGATTCCGATGTCGGACTTGCAGTCTCTAAGATAAGAACTATTTATCTTTCTACCAAGCTAATACTGTTCGAGTGTTTTGTACTTTCAGTAACTCTCTGGACACCCGCACTCTAAAGTTTATTTCCCTAGCGTACAAATGTACGATCTTCTTTTTCTCTTGAACATCAAATATTTTGACAACTCCGCTTGACAGTTCTCCCAAAGATATCACTGGTTGCGTCTATGATTTATTCTTATTCATCTTTTTTAACTGATTTTTATCATACAAATTACACTAAAACTATGTTACTGTGGAGGATTACGGCACCTCTTCAAACTTAATTTCGACTTTAATGACATTTAGTGAGCTCATTAGAGAGACTAGCCAAACGATTCTGGTCGGGGCTATAACTCCAAAGAATATTTCGTCGATCTTTTCAGATGTCTGACTCATTTTTATCTCAAATTGACTATAATCATCGATGGATATCCTGGTCTCTAGAATTTCGGTGCTAGTTATTGATATCATCCCTTTTTGTAACATGAGATGTACGGAAGAGAACGTTTACTCCCAACCCGGTGCACAAACGGACAGTAAATGTGGGTGTATACTTATCGTTGAATTTTATCCACTGCTGAAACCCATTTCCGGGTCAGTGTAAGATCTTCCCTTTGATTTCAAATGTTTTTTTTATCCTCAATAGTCAAGTTGTTGTCTGGAAGCCTGATCGATATCGGAGTTACACGAGGAGCAAAAGGGTAAGTAGACATACCGAATAGACCGCCCAGAGAGTAACTATAAGTGTATTGTCTTATAGGAAAGTGTGTTAACTGGAGGACTTAGATATACATGTTGGTATTGTTCATCCGGGGTTAGTGTAAATTTTCTTACCCGATAACCTCTATCTCCTCTTATAGCAAACATCACATATTTAGCAATATACCACATTTGGATTCGACTTCTTGAGTCCCATTAGAAAGAACACCGGAATACTCTCTCTTCCAATTTTTTGCGTTTTTTGAGTTCGTTACAAGCCGAAGTTCACTTCCAAAATCATTCCAAGTATAACACTCTATGAAACATGTTTTACCATTTATTTCAATGTTGGTACTGGCAATTATCTTTTTTTTTAAATAGACCTATAACGTCACGCTCTCTAATTAGTTTCGTTGGTACCATATTCTTGGGAAATGCCGAGAATTTTTTCTGAGAAATCTAGTTCAGAACCGTAATCACGGATAGAATATTGAATATCTTTCCCAATATTCTGAAGGAATCGGAACAACGAATGAGTGGGTTTATGTAATTCGACTGCTGCAATCCTACTCTTCTCGCTTAATTTCATTACTGTGTGAGCGCCTCCTCTGTAACTATCATGGTTAAAAAGAAGTGAACAAGTAGCGCTATTTCTTATTCTATCGATGTGAAAAAGTGTCATCTCGTCCTTATTATCTGTTCTTACTCTTGTTAAAGATATTTCCTTTGATGTGCCCAATTGATCTATTTTTAATGCGATCTGAATTTGGATAGTACATACGTTAGTATATACGTTCTCTTCTGGCGCATGGAATATTAGATGCACACCAAACAAATAAAGAGTTTCATCCGTCGGGTTTAGGGTTAGTGTCCAGTTGTCGAGATCCTCCTCTATATCACCGTTGTTATAGAATTCGTTCGATAACCACTTGACTTTTATATTTATGGAAAAATCATAATATCCGGGTTTTGCAAGAAATGGCGCAGTTCTATTTTTTCTCGTACTTTTTTCTTGCTGTTTTTTCGACAAATCTCCTCAGTCCTCTCTTGTAATCCTGAATTTTAGCATCTATTTCACTCTTAGTATGCAAGTCAGACTGTAATCTACTATCTATTTCACTTTTTGTATAACCCTCATATTCGGCTAGTGCATCAAATTTGGCGTCTACCTCAGTTTTAGCGTATATATTAGCAGATTCAACAGGGTTTGGTATTGCCCTTATTTTTTCATCAAATTTTTTTCTCAAGTTGTGATAGGTGAATTGGTCTTAGATACTGATTGTGCAAGTCTTTTCTTAGTTCTCGTTCACTTGCAGTAACAAAAGCCTTACTAGACAAGTCGTTTTTTTTAAATTTAATTTCGGTATCAATCAACCTCTTACTTAGTTTTGCCTATTTTTCAGCCAACTCCTTTTTTTCTGAGAATTTGCAGCTGCAAAGTCCCGTTTCTGTATTTCTATTTTTTGCTGCAGTGACTTTTTGTTTACTGCACAGGTTGGGTCATCTAAGTCGGTCTCGAGTCCTCTAATATACTTCTTATTCATGTTCAGGTCTTTATGCGCTACCGCAGGAAAGAAAGTATCGCTTATTTGCTTTATTGTTGCTACGTTGTCGTTGCCGGAACCGGGTGAAAGACCTATATGATTTTGTGCCCACTCATATCCAAATCTTGTCCTTTACGCAAACACTCTCTACTCACTTTACAAATGTATCTAATTAAGTCTTGCTTGCATACTTACTTAGCACTACATCAAAATTAGTCGCTGTTTGTCCTACCTGACCTCCTGACACCGTCTGAGATATTTCATTAACGATACCCATTTTTATTACTTATCTTTTATAAAAGGAAGAAAAAAAATGTTGGACAAACTAAAGGATCTAGCTCAAATGAAGTCAAAAGCAAAGAAAGCGGTAAACGACTTCAAAATGAAGAAGGCAGAAGAAAAAAATAAGAAAAAGTGTACGGTCGGGTAGACTCAAGGAATTCTTTGAAAAATTAACGAAAGCAATAGAAAAAATATCAGAAACAAAAACACCCCCACAAGTTGGTCAACTAGTACCCGTACCTAATATTATGGATCTTCCCGTTCCTCTTGAAATAGAGGGACCAGAGGAACCGGAGGAAATAGAGGGACCGAAGGAGCCACAGATCGTCGAAATGGAACCAGGTGGCAAGGAACAACTAGAAAATAAAGATTACCTGGATGACGAAGACAAGATCACTAAGGCAAAGGGTATGAATGTGACGCTGGGAAAACTGAAATCCGGGTCGCAGTTTCCACAAGATATCAAATATCTCCAAGAAAAAAAAATAAAAAAGTATTACCAGAAATTGCAGGGAAAATTGGAAAAGGACTGGCATCCAAAGGGTAGAACAAAATGGACACTATCGGCTCCTTCTCTGATCTACTGCTGGATTTGGAACAGCTCCTCGAATATAATAGGTTGTACGGACTAGACAATAAAGGACAACAAGTAGTAGACGAAAGTATGGACGACGACTTCGTCGACCTAGAGACAAAGAGGTACAATCCAAAAAAAGCGTATTCTGATTCTGCAAAGCGGATATTTAGAAAACTAGTCACTCTTTCATCACACCCTCTGGTAAAGACAAGTGGCAAATACAAGAATATTTTGTGTGGTGACCCCAATAGTCTTGTAGATCGGCTTGAGCTTCTGATTGCTGGTATCGAGTCTGGCAATTACAGTGACGAACTAGTAAACGATAGAATATCCATTCTGGATACTCTTCTGGAGAATAGGGATATAACGGAAGATCAGCATGAAGGGATTTATAGACAATATTTCGAGTAATAAAAATGGATCAAAAGATAACACTTTCTAGTTATGCGACAAGAAAAGGGAAAGAAACCAATACCCTTCTGATTTTGTGACCCAGTTCGAAGAACCCTTGGTACTAGATAAGAAAAGGCAGTATGCCTTCGGCCTATCCCAAATAAAGAGTATGACTTACAGTTGGTATAATATTTCTGAGTTCTATGGTAACAAGAAAATAAAGTATAGTCTTGATTCTGGAAGTACATTCAAGGAATTGGTATTTGCAAATGGGAATTACAGCTACGGGGACATGTCCTCTTATATAGCGGAATTCCTATCGGTAAACAACAAAGTCGAAGACAGCCCAATTAAGCTGGACTTTGATCTGACGAGCTTTAAGGTGCTGATCACACTACAGGAAAATACACAACTAGACTTGAGAGGTGGGAACTGTGCCGAGTTAATCGAGTTCGACAAAAAAAATAGTCAAGGAGACGGAATACGGAAACAAATTACCCAATATCACTAACGGGATAGATAGTATTTATATTCACTGCGATTTGATCACTAGTTCCGTTGTAGACGGCAAGTCGGGTGACGTAATCTACGTCTTTAGTACTGCAAATCTAACTCGTAGTTACCCGTTCGTGAGATCACCGTACCACATAGGATATTCGAGAGTGACTAAGACAAGGATTGACTCGATGACCGACGCAGACGGCAGAAATATAGACCTGAATGGTGTTGTATGTTTTTGTTGACCCGGTAACCAGAGAACAAATAGGTGGTGGTCTATTCGACAGCTGCAAAGCATCTGGCAAAAGAGACAATAAAGAAATCTGTTAGTGCAGCATTAGACACTGGGAGTAAAAAACTTGGTAAAAGTGGGACAGTATGTAGCAGACAAAATAGCACCAGCGAAAACACCAGTTACCCCAGTTACCCCAGTTCCTCCAGTTGCAAAACCAGGTGCATTAATCAAAGAAATAAAAAAGTATGTCGACGAAAGTGTCGCATCAAAAATTGGGAAAATATTGGGCAAGAGGAAGGGGAAGGGCAACCGAATCCAAAGAAGAATCAATCGCCCATTGTAGATTTAAATTATACTATAAGAAGAATACTATATGAGACAGATATCGAAAGAAAGCAAGCCCACAATGAACATCAAAAGAAATATTACGACTCCCACAAATTTTACTATGAAATATGCAACAAACTCCTTTGTATTACGGCAAAAAAACATTTTAAATCTGTGGCTCATTGGAAGCGTGCAAAAAATTTCGATTTGTAGGATAAAAAATTATTCAAAAGTTACAAATATGAATCATAACGAAAAGAATAAAATTAGAATGTACACTATTAGTTACCCCCAAGAAGAGGATGGGGCACTAACTAGTGATGAGGTAGGAGTGATATCGGAGTTGATAAAAGAAAGACTGGATCACGTCGTTTCAGACAGGTTTACTAATGGCGCTGACGTACTAGCAAAATTTGTCTATACTGGTAGCACACCAAGTTACAAATATAATAACACCAAGAGTTTGAACTCGTTTCTTATAAGGGAGTTTGGTGATTTTATCGCACTTTATCAGCAGTACGTGAACCTTTCTCTGCCTCCAAATGAGGATTATGTACACAAAATTATAGGGATTAAAATAAAAGTGGTGAGACCACCCAGTGGTGGATGCTGGAATAGGTAAAACCCGGATTATTCGGAGACGATAGTAGATAGGGCTACAAGGAAACGCCCATTATCGACCATTAATAACTGTTTTTTTCCGTGCTTGCAAAAAATAATACCAGATTTCAATCCCACAATCACTTTCTGTGATGAGATACGAAGGGGATATGGTTTGGCCCCTAAAACGCTGATCCCGTTCCCAGTAGCGTGGGACATAATCCAAAGGTACCAGATACCTGCCGGTTTATTCTGTGAAGCGACAAACGAGCACAATAACAAAATTCCCTCATCAATGTAGAACTAGCCGGAGGTCATTACAGTCTTATTATCGAGCAAGAAAAGAAGAAGAGTGGATCTTGTGGCGATATGTATTTTGGGGAAAAGCATACTTGCTCGGATGTTTGCTCTCGTTGCGGTACTCGATATAAGAAAAAAGTACAAGTGCAACGATAACAAATTTGGATATTATCAGACAGTCATACAGAAAACGGGTAGGTATTTGACACGGAGGACAATGAAGAATAAAGGGGTAAACCTCGACGTAATTCACTACGATATAGAGACTTATACGAAAATTGTCGATGGTCACGAGGTTCATACCCCGTTTATCCTAGGATTTGTGGGAAAAGAGGGAGTTTTCTGTTACTACGGTGGTAATGATCGTCGACAATTTTGTACGATATGTGATGAGTAAGATCAGTACTAAAAAAGGTGATATTGTGATAGATACTAGAATTAGTGAACTCGTTATTAATGCTTATAACGGGAGTAACTTCGATCACTACTTCTTGATTAAGAGTATGAATAAAATG
>MJUU01069669.1:13612-32624 GCA_002080025.1 Modiolus philippinarum | reverse complement strand
ATCTGATGAAACACATAGGTAGTCCTTTGAGTCAGGCACTGTCCGATTTTGGGTGTAAAGTACAAAAGGGAGAATTTGATCACAGTAAGGCTTGTAGATGGGAAGATATGGGGGATGAAATGAGAAAGGAGTGTCTTTTGTTCCTCCGGTCCGGCGTACTTGGTCCACAAGAGTTGTTCTTTATTAGTTAAATAACCAGTGTAACAAAGATTTTGGTAGGGGTATTACTAATTTTATTTCCACTAGTTCTTTTGGGTTTGATATTTGGCGAGATTATATACTGAAAAGAGTTCTGGTTGACTTGTCTGATTCGACAGAAATGGAGAAAAATATCAGGAAGAGTATTTATGGTGGGCGGTGCTATAAGAGCAAGACTTGAGTTTGTATCTGATCAGTATGAGGAAGTAGTAAAGGAAAAAATAAAGTATGATGATGTGACCGATTTCCTGTTGAATGTAGACGTCGTCTCCCTTTATCACACTAGTATGCTGCACGAATATCCGGTGGGACAACGAAAATATACTAGTGGTAACGAGTTGAAGGGTAAAATGGTGATATATAAAGTTCGGTATATTGCAAATAAGAAACTGCTTCACTCGGAGGGTTGGTATACTTCAGTCGATATAGACCAAATGATTAAATACGGCTATAAAGTCAAGATTGTCGAGGGATATTATTGGAAAAAGACTAGTAAGGTGTTTTATGACTATATACAAAAATTTTTCTAAACCAAGAAAAGTAGTAAAAAAGGAAGTGTTCAGTATACACTAGCAAAACTACTAAGGAATGGGTAATACGGGAAGATGATCCAAAGACCGATATACAATCACACTCAGACTATAAGGGACAATAATGAATATTGGAAGTTCCACCACAAGTATGTGGTCACCGATCTGGAACTAGTTTCGAATACTTGGTATGTGTCCGGTAACTTGAGGTCCGAGTTTGACTCGGTTGATAAGATCAGTAAGCCGTCACATTTTGGTGCTTTTGTTCTGGCTTATAGCCACAAGATTATGTACGATCATATGATGACCTTGAATAAGGTACATCTAAAGATGACTTCCAAAGAACGGGGTATTGATCATTTCAGTATTCTTCATCCCAGAAACTTTGAGAGACGTGCAAACAAAAACGAATACAAGGGACGAATTTTCTTTGAGAAGAATAAATCTTTTCCTATAGGTTATAAAAATGACAACAATTCCTAGATATTTCCCGGAGAAGTCTGATACAAACAATTTTAGAACAATACAAGCAGTAGAAAATATGCCAAGTGATTTGTTCCGTTTACTCATTGCTGGGCCGATTGGATCTTGTAAAGCAAAATTGCTAATGCACCTTTTATTCAAACTCTTATTGTATTACGATAAAATTATTCTTTACGCGAAGAATTTGGAGCAGCATTACTACAAGGAACTAATTCTAAGATTAAAAAAATAGCATAAAAACTAGGGGTGGATATAGAAGACTTGCTGCACATATCTAATGATAAAGTTGAAGACATCGACGAACAATCAAATTTTGATAACAAACAAAAAATCGTAATTTTTGACGACTATATTTGTTCACAACAAGACCAATCTTCTATTGTGAAATACTTTATAGGTGGAAGGCAAAAAAATGAGTGTAATTTATTTGAGCCAGTCCTATTTTCGGATACCCAAAGACTGTCGTCTGAATTGAAATTTCTAAATAGTGTATAATTTTCAAAGTAAAAAAGAGAGATAACTCATATCTTCAGAACTTCAGGTCTCAAAAAATACGCTACTTGAAATAACCAAAAAATAAATATTCTTTTCTGTATTCTAACTTGCCAGACAAAAAAAAATATTTCATTGTTTTGATCAGGAAATACAAAATACGTTTTCTTAACTTATTAAAATCTATTTTACAAATTACTTTTAATGTCTTATTGTACCCCTATATACGTTTTTATAGGACTTACGATATTTTACTGTAATGTACGTGTTTATAGTAAATTCCATTAAAAATTAGGGACACTAACAAACTTTTGATTGGTTAGCATAAATAGGTAATCGATATGCCGCTTCCAATACTTTTAATTATTCAGTGAAATTCTGCAACACAACAAAAATCAATGCGATGTCAGCTTGTTTCCAAGTTATCAAGTAAATAGTCGATATTGGTTAACCAATGAAATTTCCATTCCATAACTACTACGTACATCGTTAGCTAAAGAAAAAGGATATTTAATTCTATCCAAAAAATATTATCATACAACAAGGTCAGTTATATCTTATTAAGTCACCCAAACGATGTTTGGTGACTTATTGTTTTTACTCTGTTTCTTATTAAGTCACCCAAACGAAGTTTGGTGACTTATTGTGTTTACTCTGTTTCTTATTAAGTCACCCAAATTTATTGTGTTTACTCTGTTTCTTATTAAGTCACCCAAATTTATTGTGTTTACTCTGTTTCTTATTACGTCACCCAAATGAAGTTTGGAGACTTATTGTGTTTACTCTGTTTCTTATTAAGTCACCCAAACGAAGTTTGGTGACTTTTTGTGTTTACTCTGTTTCTTATTATTTTTCATTATTATTATTCTCCAATGAATATTTTTAACTTTGTCCAAACAATATCTCAAAGATGGGTAGTCCAAACTTAATGGAACTTGGCAAAATGTGCAAGAAGGTCCTTGAATTTCAAAAATGACCACCGTCATTGGTCACTTTGTACTTTGACCTCAAACCTTGTGATTGGATTATCTCGAAAAGTGTAACAGATAGCTGATAATATCACCCCGTAGGAAGCTGTACAATGGGAGATGTGGGGATGAGCTTTTGAACGGAGGATAGAGAGCTCAGGTAAATCAAAACATTGCAGACGAAGATGGAATATGTTGCGGAATTATAGTTTACATTTGTTAATATGTTATGTTTAAATGAATATCTGATTTAAAAGTGAATAAATGAAAATATATTTCTTCTTTATAAAATTCTATTTTGAAATATCACCGCAAATTATAAAAGTTTATTTGAACGGAAAACTGGAGGGTAGCGAGCTCCGTTCAAAGGGTAGTGAGGCATAAGAACGGAGGGTAGCGAGCCAACTGTTAACATATAATGTACTCAAGGAAACGATGATATAGTATTTTATCTTCCAGTTTGAAATCAAATCTCAGCAATAGGCAAATGCAAAGCTAAACCAATACCAATATATCGGTTAAAATACATATTCTCTCGGTATATATTAAATATGCTTAACATTTTTTAGAAATAAAGACTGCCAGAAATATAAACAAAACAACTTTATTGCAGGGTTATTGCATGAATATTGAGGGATAATATCCATAGTAGAATTAAATAATGCACGAACTTACGAGTGCAATATATATTTAACGAAGCGGAAATTTATTGTACGCTAACTTTGGTTGCTTCTTTTTAAGGAAATATTATATTGCTATACAATAATAATTTAGATGGTATATTTATTACTGTGTGACTACAAATATAGATACTAGTATGTCAAAAATGTGGGTGAACCATTTGGTTATGTTTGTTTGTTTTTGTTTTTTGTATTGTTTTGTTTTGTTTTGTTTTTTGTTTGCCCTTTTTTGTTTTATTTCATTTATTTATTTTGTTACTAGGATGAATGCTAATTTCAAAATGAACAAAGATGTAGTTGAAAGTATCTTTTTTTTTACTTTGCAGTTATGAATTTGGGGAGGGGTCGTCTTGAACACTTACTGAAAAATAAAAAAGGAGAGCAAAATAATAAAAAAAGGATACTGCTGTGGTTTGTAAATTTCTAAGTCAAATTTTAGAAAACCTAATATTTCTATCGGTTAAAAGAAGGATAAAAGGAAGTGTTGAGTCACAAACGATAACGACCCGTAAATAGGCCATATGAATAATGATAGTCAAAATGATACCCTTTCATGAATATCCCCCTCTGTGCGCGTGATTTAGACACACGGGGAAACGAATACTGAAACAAAAAGAGAAAAGGGGGAAATTCTAAACATGCGGAATTCAGAAACAGGTAAGGACAGGTCTATGCAAGGAGGAGATACTCCTTAGTTTTCTTTTTACAATTTGGACCTTGCAAAGTTAAGCATAAAATCAGTTTTCTAGCCAGCACAGGAGTACTAGAATAAAAAGATAACAGAAAACACCTACAATGGCCGAAAAACATAGCAACATGCCTCAATGTACCAACGAACTGCACTAGAAAAAAACACAATAAAAAACGAAAGACAAACGTAGACAACGATAGGAACTCGGAACAGCCTGACTTGGTACCGGCACTAGCCAAGGCCAGCGTTAGGGTTTAACTGGTGTATGGGTACCCAAACCTCACCTTTCTCTGTCCTGTTTCCCTATAGTATAATAAACGAATAAAACCCCAAAACAGGTAGACTACTAACTCCATGACCACAATCTTGAAAAGGAAAGGGGAAAAAACGTAATTTTGACAGATGGGTCAAGAAGTGCTTGAAGCTAAACTGCTGGCTAGCCCAAGGAGCCTACATTCTGCTGGTTAAACACTGTCGCACTACGGAAGAAAGATCAAACTCAAACTCCCAGATGGGTTTGGTAAAGAATCATCATGTATTTCAGTAGACATAAACAATATCAGTAAGATACCAGTATGCGTATAACCCCTCATATCAGGTCACTGGATCCCAAAGTCAATTTCTCGGAGACAACATGACAGAGATAAAACAAATAAAGTAATTTGTACCGTACCTACTTGTTCATTATTCTATAGAGGCATGAAAAGCGTCGATTTTAATCCTTGTCAAATAGGAATTGTGGTAGTTTTATTGTTCGTTCTTGTCAATTGAGTTGTATTCTGCTTTGGCTCCTTCGATGCTAGGAAGTGGATGTGTCAATTCATTATATGCACTTATTTCTTCCTTTGTGAATACATCGAAATATGTTTTCAAGTATGTAATTTGTCCATGACATTAAAATTATGGTTGTCGATAAACTGGTCATTGTCGATCGCAGAGTGGTATTGACTACAACAGCGATAATAACCTCACCTATACAGCTTGCTCATTTCCCGCTGTTTTCATGAATACAGTTATCCCATGTGCAGTCCATAAAACTCTTCCAAGACCAGTTTATCAGGTAATTTATATATCAGACTTTTACCTCAATTCGTTACATAATTAGCACAGATATGTTCTGTTCTGCATATGTAATATAGCCAGAATTAACAGCCGATCAACATACCCATTCTGATATAGCCATATCAGCCCTGTGTGCTTATACCGGTAATATGGCCTTTTCCATATACGCATATACGCACAATTATCATCACTCGACCGACGCCTCGTTCTTATATTGAAAAGGTTATGTATTAATAGATATTGTCTCACTGAAAAACTTCTGCATCAAGGGTTTAGATATCATAAATTGATAAAAACATTCTCTAAATTTTATTATAGATACATTGACTTATTAAGAAAATTTGGTTCTACATGCAGGGCTCTTATACATCAGGGCATTTCACATCCAAACTTCTATGGTAATATCATTTACAAAGCGCATAAATTCAAAAATTGTCCTTCCAAACTTATTAATCCGTTGAAAAAACTTATTCATAAAGGATATAAATACAGCATTGTTGTTAAATCTTTACTTCTGGTTTTTGTTGGCAAAAATATTGATCATCTCCTAAATGCTTTACACCATAACTTGATTTAAACAATTTTTCATATTGGCAGTATTTGGCATTGCACAATATCATGTTCTTCTTTCATAATTGATGATGTTGTTATACTAAATCTATTTAAAGTATTTCAATTGAAATTTCATATGTAAGAAGGCTTGATATCATAGTCAAAGGAAATTATGTAATTAGCTAGCTGTCAGTAACTGCGAGCATTTGTCCGGACAGTACCTGTGTGTATTGTCTTCATGTTTTATGTACATCATTGTAAATAAGTTGGACTTTTTTCTAGTTTGATTTTTACTGTGAGTCTTTTTGTCTATTTATTTTTAGCCATTCACCACATATAGGGGGAGGGTTTGGATCCAAGAAAACGAGTTTAACCCCACCGCAATTTTTGCGCCTGTCCCAAGTCAGGAATATGTTGGTCATTGGCTTGTCCTTGTCTTCTTATAAAATTTTTGTTTCCTGATATTTGGGTTATTGGATGTGGTTTGTTTCCATTGCTTTATTCACTTTTTTTCCTTTCGGGGCCATTTAGGGCTTACTATATGGTGTGAGGTTCCTCACTGTGTTGAAGACCATATGGTGACCCCTAGATGTTTTGTTTTGGGTCGTTTTAACCTGGATATGGGATGTTGTCTCCTTGACATTTACCCCATTTCCTTTCTTTTTCATATGTATTTTATGCCAGGAACTATAGTGATGATTCAATTATAAATGAATTGCAAATTTTGTTGGTTTTTGTTAAAATTCGTTGCATAGCACCCCAAAAACAAAACTAAACTAACTGTCATTCAGAAATGCAAATGTTTATACACTTGCAACAAAAAATTGGCTTTGGTTCTCGGTGTCCTTCCAGTAGTTTTATCTTTCGCAACACTGTAAAATAGCTTAAATTGACACTAAAGGCTGTTTACAGCCATGTTCGATTGCTAATATATGAGAAAACATACATGTGTGGCACATATTAATTCTATTTCGAGGAGTAAGACTAACAAGAGACCATCTTTCTAGATTTTCGACAACATTTGAGCATATTTTGAAAACGGCCTAATATAGGAACAAAATTTACGCCTTAATGGCCATACTTCTTTAGATGCGTAATTTCATGACAGGAAGACCCCTGAAGGACCCCCTTCATAAATATTCAGTATTTGAATAACTGTATCGTCAGAAATATTGCTAATGGATTTTCATTTAGTATTGCATGCTCGCGATCCTCCGTTCAATACATTCACTACCCTCAAAATTTTGGTTCAAAAAAGAAAATTGCATTTATTTTTTATTTGAAACAACTCTTTGAAAAGCTCGTAATGCAAAGGTTTACTTCAAACTTTATGCATATGAAATATATAAAATGGTCTGCTCAAAAATTGTCAATAAAATAGTTATATGCAAAAAGGTCATTTCGTCTGCACGCTTAAAGTCTTAACTGAGCTCTCTACCCTCAGTTCCAATGCTCATTCCCCTCAACTCGTATTGTTCAACTTCCTACGGGATGAATATGTAATGACAAAAATGTTTATTAGGTCCTGACGGACATTTGTTACATTTGGACCGAAACTCTATGATGAACCGTTAATGAGTTATAGCCCTTGAAAATTTCGTCATATCTTTAAACATGTTTTTTGTCGGAAACGGTAAGAGATAGAAACCTGGAACCTTTTCCATTCAACTTAGGTGATATGTTTTACATTTAAAAATGCCAAGGTTAAAGGTCATTGGTCACTTTGAACTTTGACCTCAGACCTAGTTATTGGATTATCTCAGAAACCATAATAGATAGCTGATTAAATGTAATGTGGAAAATGTGTGTCTTGTTGAGATGTACAATTGTTACATCGGGTCTAAAATTATTGGACCAACCGTTTTGGGCCTATGGACCAAAAACCGATTTTTGATGTCCGAATTTAGTTTTTTTGCTTATAGCTCAAATACCATTGAAGATACAAAAAGACATTCATCATACAAAATGTTCAGGAAGACGGGACCCTCAAAATGAGGTTAAGGTCAAAGGTCAAGGTCACACCCCCACACTTTATTTCATGTTAAAGTATCAATAAATACACATATTAAGCTTGAAAAGTCGGTTTCATCGATTAATCAATAATGAAAACATTATGACGCAACTTTCTGACGCAATCCAGGTTAATTTACCTGTGAATCAAAGCCCTAATAGCACCGATAGACGAAAACATAATGAGCTTAAAACTAATTCTTACATGAGGAATAAAAAAATATTTCAGAACAAATTATTACAATCATTTGTGGTAAATTTACAATACAGCATTTTTTAAAAAGCAATTGAGTATGGAATCTGGTTTGGGTGACTTGTGTTTGCATGCAAAAATATCATCACTCGTTATCATTATTATTCCTGAATGGAATTTTCAAACTTTGTCCAAACATTATCTCAGAGATGGGTATTCCAATCTTAATGACACATGGCACCAATGTGGACAACCACCCCCGAAAATCTATGATGCACCGTTCTAGAGTTATGCCCCTTGAAAAATTCGTCATCCCTTTTAGCATGTTTTTTTCTCGAAAACGATAAGAGATAGAAACCTGAAACCCTTTCCATTCAATTTTGGTGATATTTATTACATTTAAAAATGCCAAGGTCAAAGGTCATCGGTCACTTTGAACTTTGACCCTAGACCTTGTTTTTGTAATAACTCATAAACCGTAATAGATAGCTGATAACATGTAATGGCAAAAATGTGTGTCTTGTTAAGATCAACATTTTTATATAGGGTCATTATTGACCAACCGTTTTCGGTTTATGGACCGAAAACCGATTTTGATGTCCGAATGTTGTTTTTTTGCTTATAGCTCAAATACCATTGGACGTACAAAATGTTCAGGAAGTCAGAACCTTCAAAATGAGGTCAAGGTCAAAGGTAAAGGTCACAGCCCTAAAGCCTATTTCACGTTATAGTATCAATAAATGTACATATTATGCCTTGAATGTTGGTTTCATCAATGAATCAATAATGAAACCTTTATCACGCAACTTCCTTTCTAATGCAATCCAGTACATATACTTATGAAATGTTAACCTGTGAATCAAAGTACTTCTAACACTGATAGACGAAAAGTTAATGAGATAATGACACTGGTTCTTAGATAAGGAATAGAAACAAATATTTCAGAACACATTATTGCAATCATTGGTGATAAATATACAAAATGCATTTTTTCAAAAAGCAATTGGATATGGAATCTGGTTTGGGTGACTTGTGTTTGCATGCAAACATATTATCACTCATATATTTTTGTATTTGTGTTTACCATTAAGCGGTATAATTTATTTTTAATATAATGAATAGTCAATTACATAAACTAAATTCATTTTTAGTAATTCAGTTTAACATGTATTTAATATATTATTTCAGGTTTGTCACATTGAACAAAACAGAATTTGCTGAGATGAAAACCCAGTGGGAGATGTTAAAAACAGCACTTTCTCAACCATAACCTGATAGACAGAATATTATGACCCACGTTCACACGATTTCGAACAATTCACAACAAGTCGAAACTAAAAACAATACAAAAAATCTGTTACCAGAGGAAAAAAGAAAAGAAAAAGAAAAAAATAATGGATAGTTACGAAGTTCAGAGTTGTGATACTATAAAACAGGATATAAAAAACAGCAAACGAGAAGAATGTTTGCAATCTCTGAATATTCTCGAAAAAATGTAAAAACTGCTAATCGCCACACACTCTATTTTTACGCAAGGGAAGGATATGTTTTATTCCATTTGCGCAAGTTAGACAGAAATTATATTCAGCTTTTAGACCAGGCTGGACTTAACATTTCTCGGAGTTACTGCTCTTCTTTAATTTCCTTTTACAAACTTGTGAAGGAATTTCCCGGACTTGAAATATGTACTTGTTCTTTCAGGGACGTAAGAAGTTTAGTTGAAAAAATTGCAATGACTTAAAAAATGAAGGTTTTTGGTAGCTGTTTATTTTCCTACCAAAAACCTTTATTTACTGCCTTTTTTGTTCTGTTTATAAAGAGTTATTATTTTTCTGTTTTGTCAATTGTTGTATGACAAATTTATTGTTTTTACCTTTTGCTAATGTCTATTTTTAAATTTTGCGTATACATCATAGGTTTTCGCGTTCTGTCTATCATATGGTAGACATTGTGTATACGTCATGGGTTTCTGTGTTTTGTCTAGCATTTGATAGACATTGGGAATACGTCATATGTTTATGTGTTCTGTCTATCATATGGTAGACATTGGGTATACGTCATAGATTTTCGCGTTCTGTCTATCATATGGTAGACATTGTGTATACATCATAGGTTTTTGCGTTCTGTCTATCATATGGCAGGTTGGTTTTTTTAAGGTTTTTTGGGGCTGTAGCTTCGGAAAAATATTTGGACAGAAAAATATGAGTCGAAATTTTTTATTTTCTTGTAATGCTGTGGTTTGAAATTTCTGTTGCTGTTAAGAACAGGGTTTAAAGAGTGGGATGAATAAAAATTTGACAAAAACCACGAAATAAAATGGTGTTGTTTGACCGTCAACTTTCAAGTATATTTGGTGGGAGTGCTTAAAGCAGAGTCTTAAGTGTGGGAGAAAAAAAAGTGAGCAAAACCTACATGTTTTTTTTTTATATACTACTAATTTAAGGTGAAGAACAACAATTAAAGGTGATAGGCGCTACTCCTTTGGAATAAATACATATATAAGAAAAAGGATTGATCAAGACGTGTGTATGAGTGCGTGTGAGGGAACTCGTGTATGGGAGGGGGGGTGTGCAGAAGAGGTTTATCAACTCATGGAGCAAACCGTTTGCTGTCTAAAATGAAACGTACCGAATCGAACAACACAATATTTTGCGCTAAAGATAAGTGATCGGATTGTTATTGGAATCTGTATTGACAGTTTATCTTCGTCTAAGATCATTGTATCTAGGACACTGTAAATGAAAATGATTTTCAATTAGCCAACAATTATAAAGAGGATAAGGAATAAGATTCTTTTTGAATAGGTGATCATTCAAATGACTACCATCCATGCGTAGTCTACAATGTAAAATTTGTCCTACCATCCATGCGTAGTCTACAATGTAAAATGTGTCTTTTACGTGTTCCACAGTAATAATATGGCTGGTTTTGAACAGTTGTCCCAGATTACATCACCATACTCTAATATCGACCTAATAAATGTGACATACATTTTTTCTAAAGTTTTCCGACTAAGAATAAATTTAAATTTGCGTAAAATATTTAATTTTTTATACGCCTTTTTCACAATCATGTCAATATGTCCATGCCAGCAACCGTCTTCTGATAAAATTAAACCTAATGGTTTATGTTCAGACACTGATTCAATAATGGTTTGGTTCATTACTAAGGGGGAGGGGGGATGAACAACCACTTAGAGGGATGGTACAGCAAACTTAAGAAGCATGTCAACCACGCACACCCAGCATCTTTGCCCTGATTGATCTACTGAAGAACACACAGGCCAACACCGAAGCTTACCAGACCTAGATACTGGCAGGGGGAACTCAATGTCCACAGGCAAAGAAATACCGTAACACCAACAGCAGACTGTCAACTTTAAAACTCAGATTCGTACAAGGCCAACTCACTGTCCAGGAATACGCAGACCAAACTACATTCTTACTACATATGGAGATTCGACAGAAGTGTTTTAAAGTTGAGTGATATTATCAGTGCATTATTATGACATATTTGCTTGTGAAATGTATACTTATGCGTTGTATTTACCTTGTGTGTATGCTATGTTTGTGTATATTTATGCTTCATGTGATTTGTGTGTATGCTATGTTTATGATGTTAATATACTTGTGTGATATTAGTGCTACAGTATGACATTTGTGCTCGTTGAATATAGAATATATACGTTTTGTGCTTGTTGAATGTGTACATATACTTTGTCTATGTTTGCATTATTGTTACTTTTGTATAGTGCTATAATCTGACATGTGTGCTTTTGAGATGAATACTAATGCTGATTATGACATTAAATAATTTAATACTTTTATTTATGATTTTGTTAGTAATTTCTCTTAACCGTATACAGAAAAAAGTGAACTAAGCAACATCGATAAATTATGCTCTTCTTTTCATGAATACAGGAAAAACAAAAACAAAAATAATGTTTTACAGTAAATGAAATAGCGATAAGATGACATTGTGTTTTTAACTGTGAAAGTTATAACTGTTAGTCTAATTACGGGTAAATTTAATTAACGTTATGTAGATATAATTCACTATTGTTCCACTTTTTTTCTTACCTGTATTCCAAAAATTCAAAAGTGGGAGATAGCTAGTTTTGTCTCTACCATATTATTCAGCTACCAAAAGATCTTCATTTTTTATTCGACATTTCATGTGTTTTATTTAACGGATAAAAGCAAATATATCCATTCAACCTGGAAACCTGTAATCTCCACCACATTTCAAAATACTTAAGCTTATACATATTAAAAACAATAAATGTTCCATTGCTTGGTTTACCATGTATTTGTAGAAAGTTTGTCTCAAATACAAATACTCCATATCTCTTTATTATTAACTATAAATGAAATATTTAAGGGCAAATTAATGGGGTAAGAAGTAGAGACACGAATAGCAAAATTGCCTTCCCCACCCACTGATCTTCGAATGCAAAGAATACTGACAGAGTACACTGTTCTCGTTAATATTCCCAAATCTAATGGAGATAAGCAAGTTCCCAACTGAAGTTGACTGAATTTATAGACAGCTTATTTGTTTATTTGATTAAGAGTCTGCATTCACTTTCACTTTGTGCAAATGAACCCACGGAACTTGTTTTGCATTAAAACAAGAATTAGAGTGAGTAAGGCGAAGATGAAAACGTCAACATAATTTTCTGCTTCATTTTCAGTTTCTTTTAGAATAAAGACCGAGCTGTGCTAATCACCTATTTAATGTCGGGAAGTCAGAATTTTTTGGGCTTTAACAGTTTGAATTTTTTCGTTTCTTTCATTCTGTTTTCAGTTTGTTTTGATATATTCTGCACTGATGAGGCATTAAGTTTCGAAATGGCCGTTAAATGTTAGAATATAACTTTTGATTAATGTTGTGGACGTATGATTAATAACAAAATACCGATTTACTGCAAATTTTGTTTCTGCATATGCTCATTTCGACAACTTATGTCTCTTCAGTGCAGATAAATTCAAAACAGTTGGAAGTCCATTAACCGAAATACGTGTAAAAACTGATAGAGAACAACTAACCAATAAGATCTAAATATGAAAGCAAAAATCATGTAAGGATAGAGCTATTACAAGAGGGAGATACCCCTAAATTTTATACAAAATTAATTATCGTTTTCAGAAAGGCGATACAAAAACATCATAATTACTATAATAAAATGGCGGTAGATCAACATAAAAATTTCAAATGCTACCATGTAAGTATCAAGAAACATAAAATTCTTATGTTGTCAATAACGTTAGAATACAGTCATGTAAAATTTAAAAAAAGGAGGAGAGCAAGGAGGAGAGCAACTTTGTAGCCTTCGGAACTCTTTCATTTAAATAAATAAAGCACTAAATTGAATTAAAAAATGTAATTGGTAAGTAATCAAATAACTTAAAACGTAACTTAATACTAACGTTATTGCAACCTAATCACACATGTACATTTTCATTTAACGTTAAATTGTAACCTTATATTAAAGTAAAAATGACATTTCATTTAATGTTAGAGACTAACAATAAAATTACATGGAATTTTTATATTATGATAAAGTTGAAGTAACATTAGCAAAATTTTTGTTATTGATAATACATTGTATCAAGTTACGTACAATTCAACGTTTAATTATATTTAGGGCAACTAATACACAGGATCCAATGGAATATTCGGGATGTCTGTTATGCGAAGTGCAGGGTGTCTGTTTCGAAGCGAAGGATAAGGCATTTATTCAATTAAGGGCAGGGAGTCTTGTCAAAATTATTACTGCACGGAATCGAAGTATCACCTCAGTTTATAAACCTGTAAAGACATTCAAAATATACGCTGTAGATGTTGGAAACACTCACGCCCAACTTCAGAATCGGGTGCGAAAACTGACAACATCACTAATTTGTTACCAGTAGTTTGCAACCAAAAGCTCATCGCTACAAAACGGTTGATTGAAAACCTTTGTAATTATAAGAAGAACGGATTTGTGCAAGTTTTATATCCAATATACTACAAACAAAGTGAAATTTGCAAAAATAAGTTGTGAAGTATGGGGTGTTAACTTCATTTGTCTCAGGGGGAATAGACACTCGTTTAAAGGATAGGTTGTTTTCAATCCAATTGCATATTTTACGCCTACACCGATATAATTATTAGTTGTTTCACCTATATAAAAGTACTACATTTGTATTTTTATGACAGGAAAAGAAACATGGTCACAAAGAGGTTAAATGTGTAAATTCACATGCACGGCAAATACGCTCCGCAACACCCTTCGACTGCCAAAAGAGGAAAAGCAGCAATAGATTTATAATTTTCAACATAAATTAACATTTCAATTCAAAAATGGTAGATTAAATCATGTTTATAACTTTTCCTTCGTCAGATTTGCAAAAGTTTTCAGGTTATAAGACAAACATCCGCGGAGTCCTCAGAAATGGATGGGGCAATATGAAATAGTGATAACTACTGGACTTATTGGTCACGAAAGCCTCCTTCTGGTCCATTTCAAAAATGTTGTCCGACGGTTTAAACATTCAATCGAAGAAAGCCCCAACAGAGGAGCATAACTCAAGGAACGATCTTATATTATTAAGACTATTTGAAGCGTAATTGCGTGAAAACCCTTTTTATAGTAACTGTAATTTGTTTATAGTAATTTTGTGCTTAACATGTAAAGATTACTGCAAGTGAAGGTAATGTCTTACACTAGTTTGTGCTTTATTTTTGAGGCGTTTGTATTATGATCTGTTTTTTTTGTCATGATAGTTTATGTTGTCTCCGTGCGTGATCCTATATTGCCAAGTATTTATTAGATATATGATTTTTTTGGGTCCTCGATTCAATATTCATCTGACAATTTTGCATTACCAGAAACAGCGTGATGTACTAGTTTTCAGTTTATCACGTCTGTATATTATTGATAAACTTAGTTACAGTAAAATCATCCTACAGCTTAAAAAGTATATATTTGACGAATACTGGCAGAACGACTTGACTTCGTAGATTACCTGCATGTAAGTTATGAATAGTATAAAGGCATCCATGTAGCATATTGCAGGGCCTATGGCATTGAATTTTGTCTTTTTGGACAGAAAACACTACAAGTGTTTTGGAATTTATTTTCTCTCTGGACGCATTGCTTTCTCCGGGCGAACCTTCAGGCTTGAGCACAACTAGCTGATGCTTGTAAATCTTCAAATATATTAATTTGAATTGTTTTTCATAATTTGGACCTTCATATTTTTTTGTTTTTATACTTCAAGAATTCGGCATCTTCTCCCTGAACTATAGGGTAATATCACCCCAGTTGAAGACTTCACACTTTACCTCATCACTGTTAAACCGACAACATATTGCTGAGTAAGGACATCTAAAAGTTAGTGTCAAGAGCATATTAACACGGATGCCATTTTAATAACTATATGAAATTGTTGCCAAATGACCTAAAAAATAAACCACCGGCTTCCACTTTTGTAGCGCTTACTAAATATTTTCCAATATCACCTACAGACAACGCTTTTTACCACATGTTTATTTAAACCAGTACATAAAATCAACCTGAATATACAATGTCCACTGGTTAAATATGGTAAACAGAGACTGACCCTGTATGGCTCACCTGACAAGATGCTTCTAGGTCATGCCTATGCTATAGACCGAAAATGTTCTTCACTAGTTTCAGAGGAAGAGAAATTGCAATTTTGGCAAATATAGGTGTTTCCTGTCATCTTCTTTCGATTAATTTTGTATACGTTTTGTGTAAAGAACGAATATTTGTATCGTTGTAGGCGAAAACACTGCCATTGAATTCAAAACAATCTATATTTCAAACGTAGCAATAAGCTTTTTCTTGCAAAGTACAGGTGGAAAATTAGTGATGTTGTCTGTCTTCGCACCTGATTTTTAAGTTGGGCTCGAGTGTTTGTAACATCTACAGCGTGAATTGTAAATGTCTTTACAGTTTTATAAAATATGATGATTCCTTTATTCCGTGCAGTAATAATTTTGATAAGACTCTCCGCTTTTATCTTTAAAAATGAAAATGAACTCGCATTGTTGGTCAATCTTTCGCTCCCCGCTTCACATAACAGACACTCCGGGTGTTCCCTTGAACGCGGTGCAAATGCAGTGGAAACATATAAAGATACAAATCATCTTCAGGAAGATATTTATCAGGGGAGACATTCGGTTTTGTATCAAAAACATACTTCTAGTTTTCAAAAGTAAGACTGCGAAAATCTTTGATTCCATTTTTTTTTCATTTCCTGAAACTCTCAAAGACATGTTTTGGAAATTCTACCTTATACATGTATTAGGAATCATTGTTTTCAATAGAAAGACTGCAAAAATCTTCTGTTCTAGTTCTGGTAAATTTCCTGAGATCCTCAAAGACCAGTATTTTTAGGAATTCAACCTAACAACCATACCTTTGTCCAATTCCTTACAGTAACAGTGAGTGTTTTCAAAAGTAAGACTACAGAAATCTTTGATTCTAGTTATGGTAAATTTAATAAAACTCTCAAACGACCTGTTATTTTTGGGGAATTCTATCTAGCAACCTTGTCTTTTTCAATTCTTTACAATAATTAGAACTGTTTTCAAAAGTAAGACTGCAAAAACATCTAATTCTGAATTAAAATATTGACCATTCCTATATATTTTCAAAACCAAGCTTTAGTATGGGTCCAAAACTGGGAGCGGGGGGGATTGCAATCTCTGATTGACCTTTTTCATTTATAATGTAATGGAATACCTACATTGTACATACAAAACCGATAAATATATATTTGATAAAGATAGACACTAAGGACCATGCAGCTTGGTGGCAAACTTATATGAAGGTGCTTGATTTTTATTTTAATTTTGATTTTTATATATAGGGGAACATGTATGGCTTAAGGGTGTAGACCTGGGTAGGCTTAAAATTTTCTAATCGTTTATTTTTTTTTAATTTACAGTATTTAAACTATGGGTGACCACATAAACTTTAAGCAATTTTACAAATTTTTATCATTCTGTTTTGTGCCTAGTGGTCGTGAAAGATAGTATCCTCTTGTATTGTAAAGTCGAGACCCTAAGACTTTTTGGCCTCAAACATTTCTAAATTAATTTCTACAATGCTGTAATTTTTAAAATAAACAATAAGATACTTGCACTCTTTTTTGGCACAGATAAATTATTTTTACAGACTAAGAAGGTTATTAAAATTCATCAGAAACTAGGAGGGCATTTCCACTACGATTTTGGTAGTATATTGTAGAGTCGAGACCCCATATTTGCATACCGTTGTGAATATAAATGAAAGATTAAAATTGCACATTTTGAAGACGATTATATGTACTGACAATAACAATTAAAAGCAGTAAAAATCTCTTTTCAGTGTCACAAAATATTAAGAGTTTGAAACTGTACTAAAAATCTCAGTAGAGGAAAAATATAATGGCTAAAGACTTTTCAACTGATTGTTTAATATCCTTATTACAATCTGAATTCTTTCTTTTATCCATCATGTTTTGTCACATGGTCAGGTGTTATGAAAACAAAAGTTGGGCCAACCTCAAAAAGACCAATCATTAAATATACAAGATATTTTTGTTGCATTCATTGTTACACTTTTTACATTGTGAAAGGTAAAATGAATAAGAAGTGATATGTTTTGTGAGACATTTTTATCAAATTTCTTAAAACACAAGTTCAATTTCAGTCTTAAATTCTTTGACCTAGATATGCAAATTATTCAGCTGACCATGTCTTCCATGACCTTGGTGTCCGAGGTGCTCTAAAAATAACTACAATTGGTTTCCTAAAAATGGACATTATAAAAAATGGCGGAAATGGCATCTTTGAGGTTTTCTTTGTTTTTACCTGTTACAATATTGATTTTGAACAGATACTTGTAATTATTTACAACCCAGACNGTGGTTATTTAAATCGTGCACGTGACGTACGATGTTTGCTTGAAGTGGGAATTTCCAAGGTCATGTTCGCGCAGGTCAGTTAACTCGTCCATGCATTGTCCATACTGAATTTTGACGGCTTGTAGTATGTTTCCTCATTTTATTTGGTACGTGCATGACTTGATTCTGGTGTATAAAATAAGCTCTAATTATGTCTCCAACCTCTTAGGAGATACATATTGTTTTTGTCTTTTCCGTCTGCCGTCCGTCCGTCACAAAGTTTGTGGACACCAATTCTCTTAATCTTTCATAGGATTTCAACCAAACTTCACAGAATTATTGACCATTATGCCTAGTTGTGCATATCATCTCGCTGGATAGATCGGCTAATTTTGTGGGAGTTATGCCCCCGTTTGAATAAGAATTTTGCAAAATCAAATTTGTGGACGCCGATTCAATCATATCTTTTCGTCAGATTTCAACCAAATTCACAGGATTGTTGACCATCATGGCTAGTTGTGCATATCAACTCACGGGATTGATCAGCTAATTTTTGTTGGAGTTCTGCCCCTTTTTGACTTACAATTTTACAAAATTAAGTTAGCGGACGCCATTTATCCTACATCTTTTTAGGATTTCAGCCAAATTTCACAGAATTGTTGAACATCATGCCTAGTTGTGCATGTATCGTTTCACCAGATGGTTTGTCTAATGTTTGTTGGAGTTATGCCCCTGTTTTACTTAAAACTTAGCAAAATAAAGTTTGTGGACGCCATCTCTCCCACATCTTTCATTGGATTTCAACCAAACTTCACAGGAGTGTTGACCATCATGCCTAGTTGTGCATATGGTCTCGTTGGATTGATGGGCTAAATGTTGTGGGAGTTATGCCCCCTTTTTACTTGGAATTTTCCTAAATTAAGTTTGTGGACATTAATTCTCCTGCATCATCCATTGGATTTCAACCAAACTTTACAGGGTTGTTGACCATCATGCGTAGTTGTGCATATCGTCTTGTTAGATGGGTGGGCCAATTTTTGTGGGAGTTATGCCCTTTTTGACCTAGAATTTTGCTAAGTTTGTGGACGCTAATTTTCCCGCATCATGTAAAGGATATCAACTTAACTTCACTCGATTGCTGACCATGCTTACTTGTGCATATTCTGTAGCTGGAATGATCAGCCACCCCGTGGAAACATAAAACTTACTTGTGCGTTTTATCACTCAAAGAACAATACAAAGGGGGGGGGGGGG
>MJUU01069668.1:0-24323 GCA_002080025.1 Modiolus philippinarum | reverse complement strand
AGTAGTTAACTATGGCAAAAAGCCGTAGGTTTTCAAAAAACGTTTTTTGAAAACCTACGGCTTTTTGCCATAGTTAACTACTATCCGGGTCCAGAAATTATTCTTGAGGAATGAAATAGTAGTGTTAGTTCAATCTCTTACGATTTTAGTGAATTGTTCTTAAAAACTATATCATTCCTTTATTCAAATTTACAAAGTATTTTACCCAAATTGGACCAAATCGAAACTGAATATAGTAATTATGATATACTGTCCTTTACAGAAAGTTGGTTGCGACAAGGTACTAAAAAGCTTTTTCGTAACGATCGGAAAGATCGTGTGGGTGGAGGTGTAATAGTGTATATAAAAAATATTTGAATTGTACACCCCTTACTCACCCTTGAATGTGTTTGGGTTGAACTTAAATTGAAAAATAAAAGTTATTTGTATGGAATATATTATGTGCCTTTTAATAGTACGTCACAGCTTTCGGAATATATTGGTCAGTCATTCGAGACTGCCTTAAATACAACAAAGGAATTAATTGTGGTTGGAGACTTTAATATAAAAATCAATCAACTGTAAATCCTAATAATAAAAGTCTTCTTACCCAGTATAATTTACACCAAACAATACATATGTTACAGAAAATGACTCATCGCTGCTGGACCTTATCATAATTAGCGACCCTACGAGTGTGTTTCATACAGAGGTCGATGCTCTCCTACTTGATCAAACTCGATACCATTTACCAATTATTGGATTTCTTAATCATCCGAAACACTTTTTTGTACCAATTAGGCGTAAAATATATCTGTATGATCGTGGTGATTACGAGTCTTTTCGACAGCAGTTGTCAGATGTGAATTGGGAGAAACTATTTGTTGAAAATAATATAGATGAACAGTAAACGTAAGTCGAACAATACTAGATATTGCTGATAGAGTTGTTCCTAATAAATATATAACAGTAAAAAAATATTATCCACCTTGGATCACATATGAAATAACAAAAAGAAATTCGAAGAAAAAATAGAACCCATAGAAAAGCTAAAAATAGAAACGATCCTCGGAGTTGGGAAATATTTCGTCGAGTAAGAAATAGATGTAATTTTCTAGTCTTACATGCCAAAAAGGAATATTATATAAATATCTCAAATAGAATAGAAAATGATGAAGTAAATACTCAAAACTGGTGGAAATTGGTGAAGTCCCTAATGGGAAATAGTAAATCTCGTATACCCCCTATCAAAAGTGACAATGATATTATAGAAGATGACGCCACTGAAGCAAACATATTTAATTGTTATTTTAATAATCAGTGTCAAATTAATGATGCAAATGCACCTCTCCCCGACTTACAAGATTTACCGGATCATAGATTGAATACTCTAATTGTTAATGAAAATGAAATTGAAGATGTATTGAAAACCCTAGATACAACAAAACCAATAGGTCCCGACCAAATAAATCCAAGGATGTTGAAAGAGGCCAGTGGAGTTTTGAAAAAGCCCCTTTGTAAATTATTCAATCTGTCTCTCCAACCTTGTAAATTTCCTTCTGATTGGAAAAAAGCAAATGTTACTCCGGTTTTCAAAAAAGACTGTCCCAGTGATGTACGAATATATTCGCCGAAATCATTAATTAGTGTCATTAGAAAAGTTATGGAAAGGGTGGTATTTAAACATATTCCTAATTATTTACTGGAGCACAATATTATAACTCCATTTCAATCTGGATTTACACCCGGCGATTCATCTGCAAATCAGTTGCTAAGTATTACTAATGAATTTGGGAGGGCTTTGGATGAAGGGAAGGAAATAAGGGTTTTTTTTGCGATATCAGTAAAGCTTTCGATAGAGTTTGGCATAAGGGACTTATACATAAATTGAACTCAATAGGTATTAACGGTGATTTGCTTCTCCGGTTTGAAGATTATTTGCATAACAGAAAACAACGTCCAGTTAATAATAATAACAGTTCTGAATGGTTAAATATAAAGGCAGTTGTGCCGCAGGGGTCAATTCTTGAGCCTCTACTGTTTATTATATTTATTAATGATATAGTGTCTGATATACAGAGTTCAATAAAACTATTGTTGATAATCCTGATATTGCTTCAGATGTCCTAAATTGTGACTTACAAACAATTCATAATTGGGCAGAAAAATGGTTAGTCACATTCAACGAACAAAAAACGGAAGCGATGACTATTTCTAGAAAAATGAACAAACCAATTCACCATGATCTCTTTATGAATGATGTTATAATGATGTTACATATACACTGAATAGGAGAACTCTAGAGAAAATATATTTTTCGTATATCAGACCAATACTAGAATATGCCGATGTAATTTGGGACAATTCTATTCATATTCTCATTCATAGGATAGAAAATGTTCAGGTAGAGGCGGCGAGAATCATCATTGGCGGTATAAGATTAACATCTATTCAGAATTTATTTAAGGAAACAGGTTGGGAAAAATTAAGGGAAAGACGTGAATCTCACAAATTAATCTACTTTTATAAAATGGTTAATGATCTTACCCGGCATATTCAAGCAGAATTCTCCCGAACAGGAAAAGTGAAATACACAATTATAATACATGCCATTCTTCAGCATTTCACCCAATATTAACAAGAGCATCTTTCTACTCAAATTACTTTCTACCCTCCTCGACTATGGACTTCACTGCCTGATAATGTCAGAAACATGTCTTCAGTAAACCAGCTTAAAACTTACTTTAGAAATAAAGTTGTTAAAAAAAAACCATTGTACTATTTCATTGGTTCTAGAATTGGACAGATTTTACATTCAAAGTTAAGAATGAAATGTAGTAATTTAAACCAAAATTTATTTAGTAAAACCTTGATCCAGTCTCCACTTTGTTTCTGTGGGCAGGTAGAAACAGTAAAGCATTTTCTTCTTCATTGCAGACGATATCAAGAAATCGGGGAAAGATTTATACATTCTCTTCAAATTCCGGAAACGATTACAGTAGGTTTATTATTATTTGGTTCTGAAAATCTCACACTGGGGCAAAACAAAATATTGTTTATTAAAGTACAAAGCTATTTATTAAGTAGTAAAAGATTTACCTCTTGATACCTCTCCTATATTGTTAATAACCACTTCTTTATAATATTATAACACAAACCTGTTACTATCACTGTTATTTTTTTTCTAATCTCTGGTCATCTTGTAAACTCACCTTGAGCAAATGCACTAGTGTGTAAGGTTCTATGAATGTATTGGAAACGGATTAATATAAGACAATCCGTCTTGTTTCCGAATTCTATTGATTAATTTGTTAACATGTATTTATTTTATTATGTAAGTGTGTATTATTATATTATGACAAGTTGATTAATAAAATATGTTTATTATATCAATCACTGAAAAAAATACAGAGGAAGAAGTGATTAAAATGTTGGGGTTTCTGATCGACAATTGGAGGACTTGTTTTTCGGCAGACTATCGGAATTCCAATAGGCACAAACTGTGCACCTCTTTTAGCCGATCTGTTTCTCCACTCATGTGAAGCTGAATTCATCGAACGGCTTATTTAAAATAATGATAAAAAAACTGGCCTAGACCTTTATGTTCAGCGTCCGTTATATTCTATCACTAAACAACCATCGCTTAGGTGATTTTCTTCATCTTGTCTATCCAAAAGAGCTCGAAATTAAGGATACTACAGATACTTCCACATCAGCCTCGTTCCTTGACCTTCATTTTGAAAATGACAACAGAGGTACACTATATACTTGGCTGTATGACAAACGCGATGACTTCACTTTTCAAATTGTCAACTTCCCTTTTCTTTGGAGCAACATTCCAAAAGCACCGACATATGGAGTTAACATCTCGCAACTCATTCGCTTCCCAAGGGCCTGTGGTCCATACAGTAACTACCTTCATAGAGCTCTTTTGTATCCAAATAGGCTGCTTAAGCAAGGGTATGTTGCCCATAACTTGAGGTCATCACCAGAGAAGTTTTACGGTCGACATCACGATCTTGTGAACCGCTATGAAATATCTGTTTCCCAGATGACAACAGATCTTTCTCTTTGCCACTTAATTTTGTTTTTCCTCTACCGGATTTGACTTTACTACCGGAGTTGACTTGTTCAACGAGGCGGGTGTCTTATAAGAAGCAGGAGATGCTTACTCTACCGGTGCACCTGATCTCACCCATGGTTTTTTATTGGGTCCTTTTTGTTCATTTTTGTATATATGTATGTCTTCATTTTCTTTTCTATGCCGTGCTCATGTTATGTCTTCGTTTCTTTGTTTTTCCGACGTTGCCATTGTCCTTATATTGGATTGATCGTTTTATACTGACGGTCCGGTTCTCACTTACTTTAGAACGTTTAGGATCGAATAACATGGATATCCACAACAAAATGTAGCATTGCTCGACACCTAGCAATGAATTTCGCTCAAAACGGTGCCAGGAGTCGTTTTGAACTTAAGTATGAGGTATGGGCAATGCTTATTGTTGAAGGCCTCGTGGTGGTTTAAAGATAGAGAGCAACTTACAATAAAAGCGTTGTTCCTGTTCTAGCCCTTATCTTGTATTTGTACAGACTTTGTCTCATAAACATTACTCAACATATCTTCATTGCTTATTATAAAACCAATAACAAAATCGGCAAAGTTAGGGCGGTTAGGATTGTATTTTTAGACATGCAATGCCGGTATTTTCTGATATCAAGTGTTCATTTCTTTTTAAGGGGGTAGACCTGGTTAGGCCTAAAATTTTCCACTCGTTTAATTTTTTTGGTATTGTCAGTATCGAAACTACATGTGTTCTTGTCGACTTTAATAAGCAATTTTCAATTATTTTTACCGTTCCGTTTTCTGTCTAGTGGTCTTCAAAGATACCCCGTTCTCTCATATTATTTGGTCTGTTCAGGATTTGATTTTCGGTGTATAAAATTAGCTCTAATTAAATTTGTATTGGATATAAAAGTATTTCAAATACAAAATTCAGTAGTATAACTGTGTGAAAGTATTCAATAATAATGATAGTAAATTTCAATAGTTTGAACTGAAATACATCGGTGTTCAGAACAGTATAGGCTGAAAAATGTAGCCTATTTTGATCAGTATTAAACGCTTCTTGTAAAAAATTTCTCCAAAAACTGAGAATAGAAAGAAAATTTATTTATATAAGATATATTAAAATTTCAGAAAATTCTACCGTTCCATTTTTTCTCAATTTAGAATAAAGAGTGTAAAAATTGATAGAATTGCCAAACTTATGCTTAAAGTTATCTCTCTTGCAAGAAATCTGACTTTTACAAATTTTCATTTTTTTAGATATTATTGAAAGAAATGTAGAGTAAATGCACTCGTTATAGATGACTGGATGTTGGATGGTTATTTTCATGAAAAAATGAATGTTTATTTGCTGTTTAACAAAATATTTAAAATTTTAAAATTTTAATGATCCTTTTTATTTATTTAATTATTAGAAAAGTGAAAAACAGAGTTATCTCCCCATACCCCAGGTCTACCACCTTAAATCCTTTGTCTTCAACAGCTGTTGCGGTTTATATTATGTAAATGATGTATTGAACTTCAAATATAGAAAAAAAGTATGACGAAGAACATTTAAAGTTTTACGGCCTAATGATTTCTTAATATCCAAATAAAATATCAAACTGCAACAATCAGTTGTTAAACTCACACCTTTTAACCCAATATACGCTTGATAATATACAATCAGTGGGCAATGATGGTGCCAGAGGTTATTTTTCTATTTTTGTGCTTAGGCCAACTCATGTGTATGGTTGGTAAGTAGGATTATCAATTTTTAACAATTGTCAAAATTCGTTCGATGTGCATGATGCAATGTTAAATAAGTAAAGATTAAAACATATCTTATATACACAAGTTTTCCTAAAATCGCGTAAAATTTGAAAAAAGAGTAGTAGCTCGAAGACAGAATTTGTCAAAAATATTACTTCAGCAACCACTTGATTGTCAGTCTAATCTGATAAATTTTAATCAGTATTTCTAATAAGAACAATATTAATCTGGACAAAATATACAGGACGTATCAATTGGTAACATAGTAAAAAAATCTTTATCTGAAAAACGAATGCTGTTTTTACCCTCTGTTTTAATAATAATTATTATTATTTTTTATTGTTGTTGTTTGACTCAACGAAAAGTCTTATGATGATCAGTATCACACCAAAAAAAACTTATACGATTCTACCGTTTTTTACGGAAGCGTATTAGCGCCACACCAACTTTTTTTTTATTTTGCGTTATACGCAAACTTTGTGTTATTTCGCAAACGTTTGCGTTATAACGCAAAGCTTTCGTTATCTCGCAAAGTTTGCGTTATCTCGTAAAGTTCATTTTAAATTGATAGATGATGTATTCTAATAAAGAATTCGAAATTTAGAATTAGAGTTGTGTACGGGTGTTTTCGGGTTAAGTATCATTTTCGGGCTTAAATCAACATAAGAGCTAAGGATGAAGCATGATAAAGTAGAATAGCTACACAAATTAAACTGAATAATACGTTGTTTTTCGTTCTCTTCCTAAGGATTATCTCCTACGCACAAGTATTCTTTCGACAAGCGATTATATTAAAAAAAATATGACATTAATACATAGTATATCCATATTCAAGCCCATTTGTCATTTGCGCATTTGATTGTTGACAAATCATAAAATACCAATCTTTTTTTTGAACCCCATAAAGATATTCCACAAATTATACATGGGGGTATTTTTATGGTTTTTTTTATTGTTTTGTTTTTGTTTGTTTCGTTCTTTCTTACTTTTGTGTTAGTTTTGTTATAATTTTTTAGCTTGTTTTGCACTGTTTTGTGTGTGTGTGTGTGTGGTAAACCCTCAATATTTAAAATTAAAGTCAGTCAGTCAAGAAATTGCCTAATGTTCCTAAAAAGTACTATGAATTAATTCTTAACGGATGGCAAGACATCACTGGTTTGTCTGGAAGCATATGCTGAAAGGTCGTATTGGCCACTGGAATTACCTGCCTTATATACAAAAAAGGAACAGATTCTAAAAAACGAAAATAAGTTAGAAGAAATCAGCATTGACGTGCTATAGGTATAAAGTAATCAGCACTTACAAAATTAGTGGTTTTTCGTTTTTTTTTTTTTTTGTTTTTTTTGTTTTTTTTTTTTTTTTTNATTTGTTTTGTTTTGTTTTGTTTTTCCTGTTTGTTTGTTTGTTTTTTCGAAAGCTGAGTCTTTACCACTAGAAAAGATTTCGTCATATTATTACAATTTCAAAGAATGGGTTGCAACAAGGCCGTTTTCCGACCCACCTGGAATTTTGGTATATAGCATGCTTCAATGTAACCTACAATAAGTGTAGATTAAAATTTAACAATAAAATATCAAATCGCGCGTGTGCAAGTCACGTGATCACGTGATTTTTACTAGGACCCTTGTTAAAAGAATAAAGATTGACACGGTACCAGAACAACAATGAACATTATTTTGATATTATAATAATGTGCATATGGTGCTATTCTTTCTATCTATGATAACATTCGTTTTGTAATCAATTTCTTTTTTGAATAGAACAACTGTGGACACAGAACTTGCTGTTGTCACTATGTAGTCCGTTCAAACTTATTTAAAAAGGCAATGAATAAACACCTATTTGTAGAAACGACCATTTTCATGCAGAAACTATATTTACAATAGCTGCTGTATTTTAGTTACATGTATTTATTACGACTGGGTCGATGCCTCTGCTGGTGGATCGTTAGTTCCGAGTGTAACCACACCTGGCCCATTATTATACATGTAGTACCTCGATACAAATCCGAGGAAAAAACGATCTGTTTAGAATCTTGCAATTTAGTTATTAATTATCACTGGATGGATGCCTCTGATGATGAACTGTTAGTCCCGGCGAAATATTCATCCACTCTGGTGATGGATTGTTTGTCTCGGGGAAAAATCCATCCACTCGAGTTTAGTACCTCGTTGTTGGCCCGAAAAGGGGATTATTTATTTAGAATCTTACAATATCTTAATTTAGGAAAACTTTATTTAATTCTTACAGGTATCTCGTTAATATTTAGTTATTTTATACCACTAGGATGGTGCTTCCGCTGGTGGATTTGGGATGGTGCTTCCTCTGGTGGATTGTCAGTCTGTATTCACTCACCAAGTAGTCAAGTACTTCTGTACTGCCCCCCCCCCAAAAAAAAACAAAAACAAAAACAAAAACAAAACAAAACAAAAAACAAAAACAGTAAAAAACAAAACAAAATACAAAAATGGTCTTATTTGTTATTATCTTGCAATGCCTATAAATTTAGGGAAAATATATTATTTAAAACTAACAGGTTCTTCATTCGATAAAGTTCATCGGCAAAAATGATGAAAGGGAGAATTCCAAAAAATTCACAAAAATCCAAAATCCGGGTACTTCATATCCAACACGAATTAAGATAGCATGACAAAGACAAAACAAATAAACAAAGTAAAGTTGAGTCCTCGGCTGATTTTGGCCTCTTATTTCAGATTCCATTGGTTATTTGTTTATCACCATTTAAACATATTTCATGTCTGTCTTTCGAAAATTTTATTTGTAACAAGAGAAATAAGTTGTCGAAATTTCCATCTGCAGAAACTTAAGTTCTGTTGGTATTTTTATTTATTCATTGGCAGAACCAGCCTTCGATAAAAGGGAGGTTCCAATGGGGTTCCAGAAAAGGGGGGTTTTAGGTCGATTTTGCAACTTTTTATACTAGATTTCTTTTGCCTAAATTCTGCTAGAATTAAAAAAAAATCAAGAAAGGGAGGAGGGGTTTTTAACCCCCGGACTCCTCCCCCCCTTATCCGCCAATGGTCTTGTCAATATCAGTAAGAATGTTATGATGATTTAAAATAGAGAGTGGATTAAACTTCAACTCCGATAAATAAGCTTTTTTCTGAGTAATTTCCATTATTGCTCCTGTTACGAAGTTTGACACCGTCCGAATGTTATTTGAGATAGGCTTGAACCAAGAGGTAAAACGGGCATCAGACTGCATTCCTGGAGGTCATATTCGTGTGTAGCAAGACACACTATTTCGTGTCAGTTGAAATATTGTTCGCTTTAACTTGCTTTTTGTTATTAGTGAAATTTGAAATAAAGCTCATTTCACAAACTATGCGCGCTTCATGTGAGTTCTAGCTAGCCTACCGTGTATTCTTATTCTTCTCTTACATTGTATATACTGATACGTTCATTTCCTTAAATTCTCATATGCAAGATATCTGAACTCCTGTTCAAAGAGTAAACTTAGACTTGAATTTTGGATTGTAAAAATGGTAAGATACTCTACTTCAATTTGAATTCAATTTTCTATTACTTTGTTGGTAAAATGACAAATAAATATTGTTTTAAACCCCTTTTTAACCTTTTGTAGCGAAAAACTTAAGTTTTCTGTAAGACTGGTAAAACAAAATATCAACATAGGTAAAATCCGGGTAAAACATTTTGTAAGGAAAATAACCCAACTTTCATAAACGTGATCTGTAAAAAAATATTAATGCATTTGACAGGTTAATTGTGAAAATGTTACTTAAAAAATTTTAAAAAAGATAAAAATGGTAAAAACAAAAACAAAAATTTGAAATAAATTACATAAAAAAAACAAAAGTAGCTTCGCATAAGAAAGTAAAAAATTGCCTCCTATAAATAAAAGCAAATAAAAAAGTGGAAAACTTAAATAAAAATGTGGAGAGTCCGTCTTAAAACGTTGTAATTTTGCACTGCGAAACCCAAGCGCGACACGTAGATAAATACATTTTTGTATCCGTAAGACTATAAATGTTTTCCGACACGCTAAAATGTCGAATTTGAATATGACTCGCGGAGTAAGACGACTCATATGAGTAGTATTACACTTCAACTAAATACTCGAAATAGTAATGCGGGTAATTTAAGAACATGAATAATGAGCCTTCTCGTGAGTTCCTTGATAAACCTTATCATTATGGAATTTATTCGTGATAATTTGAATACCATGTATTTTGTTTTTGTTTTTTTTTGCAATGATTATTTGATTATTAGAACCATTCCTGACTATTTGATTACCATATTGTGTGAAATTTACTAAAATATCCCAATTTTCAGTATAACAATAAGAAATACATGTGGCAAAAAGGTTATGATTACTTTATTATTGTCCGTAAAAAGATGTCGCTACTCGGTCGGGAAGGAGGATTCCAGTCAGGAAGAAGTCTAGAAAAGGGGGTTCCAACCCCGAAAGCCCCTCCCCCTGGATCCGCCAATGTTTTCTGTTTGTGAAAGTATGTATGTGTGTGGGGAGGGGGTTATGACATCGACATCAATTTGGTGTGTCCTCAATTGAAGCCAACAGGAAATACACACCTGTAGCTACGGCTGTTCATCACACATGAATACACAATACGTATTCTTAGATTACACAAACTACTGTCCTTTGTGCATTTTATGTAATTAGCGATGCACGGCAGTTTCGAAATGAAAACAATTGAAATTTATGAAGCTAAATTAATTTAAAGATGTTGCTTAAAATGATGCCTTTGATTTCTAACGGAGTGCGCAGGCTCAACGATAGGTGTCCATTCATAATTTTCAGTGACCTAATGTGACTGGTCATCATTAATATGTAAATAAAGGAGATGATAAATTCAGCGACATTTCGAACTTTTTTCATTTCAGCGACAATAAGTATATCAATTCAGCGACATTATATTTTATAGATTCAGCGACATTAACCTGTAAAAATACATAACACCTCCTACGCTGAGTCTTGCTACAAGTAGGTGAATGTAGGAGTATGAGTTTGTAGTCGCAATTTATTGTTCATTAAATTCACGTCTTGAACTTACTATAAGGTAAGAGTGTTTGCTCTTTGCTGAAGGCCTTATGATGACTTCAAGATGAAGAACTACAATGAAAGCGTTGATCAATTTGCTTAATCTTACCATATATTTATAGGGATTTTGTCCCTTGTACATTTACTCCATATTCCTTTATTTGTTCATTTTAAAATCATATAAAACTCCGAGATTGTTAAAAAATTCTGCACTGTTTCTATGTATACAATAAAGCCTTTTAAATCAATCGCAGTATGTACCTTGTATGCCATTACACAAATGTAGTTACCTTGAGATATTACCCAATTTGATTTTTTTCTTGATGGTAAAAAATATAGAACTCCAGGGACTCATATATCTTTTAAGACTTTTGTACTTATCAATCTCCATTTTCATTTCAATTTATTAATAACCATTTATGTGTTATCTTTTATCCCTATCTATTAGCTTAAATCTTTGAGTATCATTAAGAAAGAAAAGGAATGGTCAAGTCATTGGTATTGAACTTGAGGTTTCGAGAAAAATGTACCTATAAGATACAAATCAACATTTTCAGAAAAAAAATCAACCGGATAGTACTAGTTATATCTATCCCAATTATAGTTTATTTTTTGAGTATTTTTTTTTAACTAGATGTCGCTGAATTTACATATGATACGTATAAAAGACGTCGCCTAAATGATATACGGATTTACTCAAAAAATGTCGCTGAAACGATAGTCGCTGAATTTATACCCACCCGTAAATATACAGTTAAAAACAGATAGTTAACTCTTGGTGAGAAAAATGTACACTAAAACTTCATTTTTCGAGGTAAATGGAGTACTTTACCATTCTATTTTCTGATATTTTCCTGATATAGTTATCACGACAGTGGGCCTAAATAAAAGATTTTGTCGAATTTGACTCCTCATATGTTTTAATACAAGATTTCGAATTTTTGGCCAAGAATACAAACAATGAAAAATTGTTTATTGCAAAGTGAATTTTATGCGCTTTATTTGGTATAATTAAGAATATGCGCACTATTAAGAGGTTTTATTTTGAATTATAGAATTAAGTTATGTAAACACAGCCTTCAACACATTTTAACTCTCAGTTTTGAGCATGGGTTGATAATGAGCCCTCAGTGTACTATGCCTCATGCACACATACCAGCTGCACGATCTTTAGAAAGCCATTTAACTGATTAGAATTAAGTCTTTTTTTCTGTTTTCAAAGAAGAAGCCACTTATTTCAGTAGAATCAACTTTAAACAATCTTGGAATCCCTTGTCTAACACAAATAATACTTATCACAGGACAAGTTTTGCATTTTCTGCAATCAATTCAGACATATTTTCGGGTATGGAAGACCATTATATTATTATTGTGAGAGCCTTCCCTACCTGCTATGAAGCTTAACAGGAACAACTAAGCAGTAAACAAAGGCCTTTAAAACGTAAGATACATGTATCTGTTTTATTTTAATTCTGACAGGTGATTGTTAGATTCCTTTATTAAACATCATCTCTGTCCAAGTGTCAGCTGTATAGTACATCGGCAAATGAATACCGAAGCAAGAAAAGGAAAGTGGAAATTCTAAAATCATAAATCCAACATCACGGCAATTCACAGAAACACGGATTGAGACAGTATGACAAAGAGAACATGAACAAGAACGCCACAAAACTAAAGAAAAGTAACAAAATCGAAGATATAACATAAAGTAACATAAGAAATAAACAATGTTAAACATACAAAGACATTGGAGAAAAGGGTGATAAAATTTCTTCGGAATATTTTTTTACATGTGCAAAGATGATTCTTTAAAAGCAATTAATTATAATCCTCGGCTAATTTATATTGTTTCAAATACATAAAATCACATTTTATATCGGGAAAAACCAACAAGAAAAATTTAACAAAATAGATAGCATCTACTTACTAAACCAGATCGTGTTTAACTTATATGGCAAATCGCCAGGTTTTAAAAAAAAACTCTTACAAGGTCTAATTTACATGTACTTACTGAAAATTTTGATATATATAAAGATAAAATTTTCATATATGAATCAATACAACTTTGATAAAAGAGGCAAATCACAAAACAGAATATCATACACGAGGCAGATCACAAAACAGAATATCATAAATACAATGAATTTTCACTTTAAAAATACATTTTTTTTCATTTTTTATATGCATTGTACGCAGAACCAGTTTTGCATGTTGCATGCATAATTCTTATGAAATAAGTAATGTCATATATAATTATTAGCTTGGTTCCGAATGCAAGTCAGGGTTAAAACTCAGTTCGAATATACCCCATGTCGATTATTTTTCCATAGGCTCAATTTTAACTGCCATGAAGAGGGGCATCATAAATGAGCTTATTTCAATAGAATGAAGATATGTTTTCACAAAATTCACATATGGTCAAAAACTGCAAATGTCCTAGTGTTGAAATGTATCAAAGAAAGGATGTTTCTACTCAATTTATTTTTTGTCAAGTCAGTGGACCGATTTAGCACCTTGATGCAACCCATCCAAATTATACTAGTATGTACCAATTTGTACATTTTGTGAACCGTCAAAAAGAGGACTATTGTAAATATATTAAATTCATTTGAGAGAACTACAAGTCAATATTTATTGAGTGTCCTGTTTTTTGTGCTGTTTAGGCAGCACTATACTGTTGCATTGTCTCTAGACGAAATAAGCAGCCAGATGTACCTCACATATACGCATAACATAGTTCATGTCTGGGTCAATGGGTGTCAAGAATTACAGATAACGAGAAACGTCTGCACCCATTCCAGTTAATCTATTTAAAAATGCTCAAATGGGAAGTATATATGTAGTTCAAATAAAAATATAGCGTGAAAATGTAGCTTAATTTGACACTCGCCATTCGCGATTCGGTTCATTTATGAAAAATTCCCGCGGTGCGCTGTAATATTTTACAGGTTTTCATGAATGGAAACATAGTAAAACATAGTAAATGCTTCTATCGCTGTGGACTCTTTGCTACTTTTACATACCTGTCAACTTTTACGATATAGGCGTGTTTTTGACGATTTTACGATCATGAAACGAAAATTTGGGTAAAAACCCTATTATGAAGAAATTCACACGAATAAAAATGATCTTGAAAGGGAGATAATCCAAATTCTCGAAAGGGAGTTAACTAGATTCTCGATATTAGCCAATCAAAATCGGGTTAACAAACGATCATGCAGCATTCGAGTGTTAAACAGCTGATTGGAGCCAGCATGTAAACAATCGTAAATATGACGATTTTGATTGATTTTAAGGCTTCGGCGACGTGAATAAAGTTATGTTTATTCTATGATAGGGAAACGGGACAGAGAAAGGGGAGGTTTGGGTACCCATAAACCGGTTTAACCCTACCGCTGGCTTTTGCTAGTGCCGGTACCAAGTCCGGCTGTCCCGAGTTCCTATCGTTGTTTATGTTTGTCTTTTGTATTTTTATTGTTGGTTTTTTTTCTTGTGCAGTTCCTATTTACTTTCTGGCATGTGGCTATGTTTTTCGGCCATTGTAGGTGTTTCCTGTTATCTTTTTTATTCCATGTAAATGGATGGACCACCGGCAATCGTAGTGAACAGATTTTGAGTTATGAATCAAGGTTAAGGTCTCATATACCAGTTATGACGTTGCCATTTACTTCAAGGCTAAATCAGCCATTTTCCACTGTTTGCCCTCAACATATAGGTNTCTTTTCAAATTTTAGATTTTTTAGGAACTTTATGACTGAGGGACCAGTTGACCCGGAACTGGTTAATGAGACCTTAAGATTTCAACTTGTATTAAAAATGACGGTTTTTGCTCTTTCGATTGAAAGTGCACACTTGTGCGAGTAAAATGATACCCAATATGTACTGGTTCAATAACCGGTCAAGATTTCCTGGCATATCCAAATACAGTATGTCGCGAGCAAATTTATAGAAGTTTGACATCACATATGAAGCGCACAGTCATTGTGTATGAAAAGGAAGTTTTGCAATAAACTTTACAAAATGGGTAATAAATATCTCTCAAAATGGTATAATGTAGGCTTCATGGGTGTACAGAAATAGAAATATGGCTGATATTTACCTAAAAAGCCTACAGGTAGGGAGATAAATGTTATTAATGAAACAAAAATAGGGAGGGAAAATAGATCTGCAGCATGAAATACCTGTGTGAACCTAAGTTATGGCCATTTTTTGAGAAAATAATATGTTATTTCCATTTTTCAACCATATATTTATGATAACAAGCCATAATTTGACAAGCTAGTGCAATTTTTGGAAAAAGAATGAATTGTTGCTAAATTGAATAAGGGCAAAACCTATTCAAAGATATGATGACGCCTGCCTCTTAAGGTCTCATATACCAGTTATGACGTTGCCATTTACTTCAAGGCTAAATCAGCCATTTTCCACTGTTTGCCCTCAACATATAGGTTTAGCTTGACCTTTGAGTTGTATATCATTTCGAAGCATTTTAACTAAGGAATCCAAATCTGCCATAAAATTATGGGGTGAACCGTTTAGATTTTTTCGCAAAATGTCACCGAATAAAAATAGGAAATAAACAATAATATTTACATTTGAAAAAAACATGTGCGTCCCAGTCCTTGTCAGGGCCTTATTATGCACCCAGTAAAACAATATTCATGCACCAGCTTCAAATATGACAGTTGTCTCAATAAATATACATAATCAGCTTTCAAAAAAGTATTCTCATGATATTCTAACTGAAAGGATAAACATTTTAGCACTTCAAACGTCCTCTTTTCAAATTGTAGATTTTTTAAGAACTTTATGACTGAGGGACCAGTTGATCCGGAACTGTTTAATGAGACCTTCACAATCCCTGATACAACGAGCTGTAAGCAGCACACTTGACAGTTCCGTGGATGGCTATGCGAGTGACTAGGTCGTTGCAAGACGTCTTGGCCGTTCTACAGAGTTTTCATAGTTGAACACAGTATCCTTAATGACGTCAACAAACATATTGGTACTGTAATGCACGAAAGGTCACTCAAAATCTCAGAACACCACTCTTTTGACTGAATAAAAAAAGAAAATAAAATATTTTAAAAATGTTAGGCTTGCTTTATGTATAGAAGAATGGAATAAAGGGAGAAATGCAGTAAATATACATCAGACAAATAATAAAGGAGAGAGAGATTTGTTTCACTAACAAGCTTACAATCTTTAATTTCCCCCCCAAAACAGTCAACTGTAAATTCAAATCCATGATAACAGCAACATAATGATTAACAGCAAACACTGCTTTTTGTTTCCCTTTAACAGTTAAACACAAAGTAAAAATTTAACAGCACATAAAACACCAAATAGTCCAAAAACAGTTCACAACTTGCCTCCCTCAATAAAAAGTAAAGTCTTCTATAACCCCTAGATGTATTTGATAAAAAAGAGCATCAAGTATTACACACACAAAAAAAAACAGGAAAAGAACTTTGCCCACAGCGCCGCTAAATCTCGCACGCATGAAAAGGAGAGTCGCACATAAAAAACAAAACCATGGAGATTTTCAAAAGTTGGAAGGAAAGTTTCACTGCAGACTCTTAAAGCAATATATCTTGAAGTTTATGCTTAATGTTTACATCTTTTTTAAGGTGTCTGCAGGGTATTAATTACCTATTATAGAATTTTGTAAAATTTTCTGTGTAGAAACATAATTGTATTATTGTTCAAAATGTAAAATAAAATTTGGGGGTCACCGTGCATTTTAGCGCAAAATCTGAAATTGAAAATTTCAGGATTTTACATAGAAATGATAGGGAAAATGATCATATGAGAGGATAGGTTGAAAAATCTATTATAGAATTTTTTCATATTTTCATGTGATTATCATTATGTAGTTTACATATAAAAAATAAAAATTAGGGGTCACCGTTGAAATAAGAGAGAAAAATTGCAAAGTGTTAATTTCTCTAGTGATATCTTTGTTAAAATAGTTTATCAAATTATCTCCCTTGAATAATTTCTGTGTTCTGTAAATCAAGCAACAGATTTAAGGCTCATGTGTTTTAACTCACGTTTTTGTAATGAAAATGTTATAAAAATGATAAGGAATATAAATTTTAAATATATTTGAACTTTTTTCTCATTTTAAATAACTATTTTGTTAAATTTCTTAATGAATGAAACCTAAATGAACAAGTATTAGGCAAAAATGGCGGAATAATACCACTGAGACACCTTAAAAAGGTTCGAAATCAAGTTTGATTTCTTTACGACAGGTGTGCGCGCATATGTTTAAACGGCACTAAATTGTCAACTCCAATTACCACAAACTTCTAAATTTGGAAATAAACAAAATCACGAACTCTAGATCTTGAGGGTTTACCATACAGCAACATTGAGTTCAAATTTTACGCCTAATTACGTAATCAAGGAACTCTGGGATATATTCCTTATAACCTAAGTAACGTCCAGAGAATTCCGAAGTTTACTTTTCGTTTCATGGTCAATGGAATTGACAATTTAGTGTATTTCTCCACAAAAAGGATTGCTCCCAATTAATAGGATTGGGAAATCTTGTAGGGTTTTTGTTAATGTCATGATACACAGACAGACACTTGTTTTTTAGACTGTGAACTCTAAACTACATGTTTGTCACTAGTATCAAAAGGGGGTGGTGACATAGTGGAGGTACCTACATCATATGTAAGGTAACAAGTGCCCGTGTCATGATACTATATAGTATTTGAAATTCCCTTTAATATTTCAAGCTGAAGCCATGTCTATATACAAATGTACCATGTCTACTTTGTTGTCATGAAACCAGAAAAAATCAATATCAATACCCAGCAGTATTTCTTAAAGACTGGTACCATTTTTTGTACTCCTTGTCTGTATATCTACAGACATGGAGTACAAAAAATGGTATATAACTCTGTTATATTCTGTTGTTATATGTAGATTCGCTTTATTTAATAATTATCATAAATATTTTATTCTCTCCAGGATTTACCAAGCTTTTTAATGCTGGTGCTTCCATGATAGATTCGGGTGGAATAATCCGAAGATTATTCCATAGTCATAACTGTTCACAGTGCAAAGTTATGTTATTGTTAAAGTATATTTCAGAGTAATTAATTGAATAATAGTGCTTCGCTATAAAAGGGGTGGTCAACTGCCTAAGCTTGATGCATTTGAAGCTCTTTAATTCAATTATTTGCCCTGAAACAAAACTTTTTATTTCTTTACTTGCCCTTTCATGTTCATTGCTTTTGTTGAATAATTTTTCCTATTTTTGCCAGTCAACTTGCATGTACTCTTTGGTTTATATGTTTATTCTAGTGATCGATGTAAATGTGACTTGAGTGCACATTTTTATACTCTGACAAAAGATAGACGTATTATTGTATACCCTGTGTTTGTCTGTTTGTTAACTTTTTGGTTTCCTGATTTTTTTTGTAACCACTTGACATATTGTATATGGGTGTATCTAAATTCTAAATGAGATAATTAAAGCTTTTGGACTGCATTTTTTAAAATATCAAGTTTCACATCAAGTTTCAGTGCTAACTGCCATAACAGCACTCCAGCATTCAGCGCTTTGATTTTTAATTAGGTAGAACCTTATTGTATTTCCCTATGATCTTTAAATATGGCTACACGTAGTAGTATGCCTCCCCCCCCCCCCCCCTNCCAAAGAATTTTGAAGAGTTGCCCCTCCAAAGTCCGATTGATTTAATCCACGTTGTTTTTGTTTTGTTTTTTTTTTTATTATTTATTGTGTGTGTGTGTGTGTGTGTGTGTGTGTGTGTTGACGTTGTTTTAATACTGAGAGGCAATGTAAAGACAAAATTAGGAGTTACTTGTAATAATATGATGATGCATATTTTATAAATTTTGTTTTTGTTTTGTTTTGATTTTTGTCTATTACAGCGCTTGGTATACCTGTTTGTAATGGCATAGGGTGTACCGGTTGTTTCGATTTCGATGAAGATACCTGCAGTTGCGTGCCAAAAGATGGCTGTGAAGTAAGTTTTATGCTCAGTTTGAGTTTATGGTCATCCAAACATTTAGATTTTATCTGCACTGAAGAGACATGAGTTGTCGAAATGCGCATATGCAGAAAATAAATTCACAGTAACTTCGATATTTAGTTATTTGATCTTCTTGCGTTAAAAAGGTGTTCAGAAGGATATCAGTTACTATTTAGTAGTGCTACAATTACCTGCTTTATTAAATCAAGGAGATTCTGTTTCTGTATCTGTAGGTATATGTCACAGACTTCCTGCTGGGCTATTATGCGACAGTGGTCTGCACAGATCTAGTCGCGCTGAATAAGATCGATGTTTTAACTCCTCCGTTTTATTAGTATGAAAAAGAAAGGAAATGGGGTAAATGTCAAGTGCTGACAATAGTCTTCAAGGTGGTTCAAATCAATCGCTGTGCGCACAAATAGTGAGTTTTTGTACTGTTCTGTTCTGTTTGATGGACCGACAATTGTCTTGTTCCTCACTTGGTTGTGTATGATGTTAATGGTTTGTATAATTTGTTGTTTGGATCTTTGAAATGATATCCGATTATCTGGAGGAAAAAAACACTCTGAAATAGAAAATGAGCCGTTGAGCCGTTGTTTCTGGTGACAGGTCTTGAGAGATGGTAGATCGAGATCCTTTAGCATTTTGGTAAGGCATCCCTCTTCCCTAGATTGGTAATCTTTAGTGATGAAACGAGCCCTTCTTCGTTGGATAGATTTCTTTTTGCGTATAATGTTCCCATTTGATTGTCCCGTATTCCATTATTGATCGTACAAGGGCTAAGTATGTGGTCTTGCGGCATTATATAGGGCAGTGTCGCACGTTCTTCCGTAGAAAGCCCAGTGTTGAACCTGTTTTTGTTCTTTTTTTTTATACATGGACCTTTGTAATTTGCCCCTTCCATTTTTGGTTGTTTTTGTATTTGTAAGCCAAGATATGGGTTTGAGATGACAGGTTCCAAAATGTGTTGAGATTGTATAGTTGATAGATTTTCTTTTTTATGCTTAATATATAAAAATTTTAGCGTTGAAGCGCACACGCCAGTTTTGGTCCATTTCTCTAATAAGGTATAACACCACTAATTCGGAAACCAGTTGGGTGAATTTAGTCCTTATAAGAGACGATATAGTTCCAATAAAGTGTTCATTTTGTTACATATTCAAAGTGTTGGCAACTGAATCTTATTTAATTGGAAAGTTTATAATTTAACATGGGAGTCTATGAAAGACTGAATTAGTGGTGTTATACCTAATACAAAAAATCACACTGCCAGGAACCAGTTCTTTCTTATATGCAAGTTAAGGGGGGTTGATTTTCTCATGAGAGTTTCTTGCAAGGTGCTTTTTTACGTTGAGACACGTAATACTTCATTTGAACTTTTAGTAAAATTTCTACAAAGTTTGAAACATGCGCAATTTAACATGGGAGTCTATGAATGACTGAATTAGTGGTGTTACACCTAATACAAAAAATCACAAAAATCGGATTTCCTTCAAAAGCTGCTTATTTTGATATCTAAGGATCAAGTTGGATCCATATTGTCGATTTTCAACTTATTTTGTTGTCAAAGGCTTTGGAATACCATATTTGGACATTAAAACCGATGTTACGTAATAATTTTACGGGTTTCACGCAAACAGTTGAAATACGCATTTTGAAATCAAAATATGCATTGCTTATCGATTCAAAGCGAAACGTCACTTGAGAATACAGCAAAGAATGTGTTTGACTTAAGAAAAAAAAGAGTAAAAAATGCATTAAATAAAGGAAATTTGAAGTGATTTTCGGACCTTCCAATTTGCAATTTCTATGATACGCCGGATTTGGTCTCACGACTACTACATCTCATTTAGAGGGTATTACGCTGATTTAATTCCTCTGATTTGCATAAACAGACTCAAGTTAGCTGTGATTGTCTAGAAAGAACCCTAAGCGAGCAATGTTTGCCCATACAAAGTCATAAATACACGCAATTTTGTATTACCGATGGGGGGGGGGGTAGCATTTTTTTCATATAGGATAGGTCTAAAATCTTAAGACTAGATATCAATGTATGTTTTCAACATTTTATCAGCATCAAGTAAGTCGTATTTTAGGAGTTCACTCCAGTACAATGCAGTTAGTAACCTTTAATAGATCCGATAATGCAATAGTATGAAAATTCCAAAAATCCAAAAAGCACTAATAAGCACGTTTTTATTTCAGCCCATAAATTTTGTGATTATGGATTTTTCTATCTGAAACTAGGTGTTCTACATTACGTATGCATTGTAGAAGACGAAATAAAAGCAGTAATGGATCTACGGGCCATTATTTTCTGTTATAGGTATAACACCACTAATTCGGAAACCAGTTGGGTGAATTTAGTCCTTATAAGAGACGATATAGTTCCAATAAAGTGTTCATTTTGTTACGTATTCAAAGTGTTGGCAACTGAATCTTATTTAATTGGAAAGTTTATATTGTAAGGCTTCTTTTGAGCCTAAATTTATATAATTTCGTCAAGAAATAAAAAAAATTATAGGCATTGGCGGCGGAGGAATTTTTTCTGTCAAATTCAAGCAGGAAGTACTGATCCTTGTGTTGTTCACTGCCTGGAACCAGTTCTTTCTTATATGCAAGTTAAGGGGGTTGATTTTCTCATGTGAGTTTCTTGAAAGGTGCTTTTTTACGTTGAGACATGTTACACTTCATTTGAACTTTTAGTAAAATTTCTACAAAGTAAACATGCGCAATTTAACATGGGAGTCTATGAAAGACTGAATTAGTGGTGTTATACCATAATGAGGAACCTCGGTCGGTTATCTCCCTGTACAAAGTTGGTTATTTATAGTTAAAGAGGAGATAGTTTTGATTTAAATATCAAAATAGACTATTGATATGCAAATTAAAATATCTCCAATTTGAACCATACTAAACTATCTTGGTACAGGGAGATAACTGACCGAGGTTTCTCATTGAGGTCTTCCTGTAATTCCCGAGAATTGCCAATAAATAAACAAGATTTACTTACCACTCCCTTCCCCCTACACACAGATCTTATTCCAGTCACTAGTGACAGAAAATGCAGTATTAATTTAAGGAAAATGCAGTCCATTTGATCCATGGAAAGTCAGAAACATAACAGCTACTTCAACTAACTATGAAGGGAGAGGTAATAAATGCAAATTAGACAAAGTCTCTACAAATTAATGGCAACAATAAGCAATGGAACAACGCTTTTGTTGTTGTTCTTCATCTTGAAGTCACCATAAGGCCTTCAACAATAAGCTTTACTCATACCTCATAGTAATTCCAAGACGGACCCTAGCACTGGTTTGAGCGGAATTCATTGCTAGATATCGAGCAACGCTACATCCAAAGTTTCTTTACCCATGGATGCGGGATCGTCAACAAACAGTGGCAAAGTGTTCTCACAAATACATCAACATATTTATAAATATAGAAGGCAGCCACAGCCTGATAAGCTCACCTCGTTTGACAGCATTGTCACATGATATACATGTCAGTAGGCGGTAATCCATTCTAACTAACCAAGTCGCTCATGCGTAAACTGTAGTTCACAGACGACAACCAAAGCATACATTGCAGTTGTCATCCCAATACATATAAATGCATATCGAACATACCATTGCGGTCGACAATTTTACCGGTCGTTTCCATCTGATTTGTCTTTTTGTCTCATAGACTTCGGCTCTTGACCACATTGATCGGTAATTTTGTTAATACCACCATATACCAATATGAATGATGTGGGACATGTCAATAAACAGGAATGGACTTTAACCATTCTAGCTACCCTAGTGTCTCAGACGTAAAATGATAGCATCCATGCATTGTAGTTTTTATTCCGAAATGCATCATACATATCAATATGGCTGATATGGTGCATGTTAGTAAGCAGTAGTGGAATTAAAACATTCTACCTAACCAGGTCGTTCATGCGTAACATCTAGGTCACAGACATCCTCTGAAGCATACATCGCAGCTGTCATCCCAAATGCATCATAAATTACAATATGATGATATGTGGTATGTCAGTTACCTGGAATGTCTTTTACCATTCTACCTTACCAAGTCGTACATGCGTTAAATGTAGGTAGCAAGCAGTATCTGATGATTGCATTGCAGTTATCCCGGATGAACTAAAGGCACAACCAACTATACATAGAGTGTATTGGCGGTATTTGGCCAGAGCTTTAATAATAAAAGCATATATAAGTAAACATATAGATGATATAAGATATGTACTGCCAAACATATAGATAATATAAGATATTCACTGATCAAGATATAGGTAACATATATATAAGATCAAATTAAGATTGTTTATTCCATAAATGAAACGATCTAGTTGCAGCAGATTGCGTAAATGGCAACAGATAAATCAACATTCAGATAAATAGATTTGCATATATTTACGCCACCGTGGGATACACAGATGACAGGTGAAAGAATTAATTTTGAACCACCGTGGGATACACAGGTAATGAGTCCGAAACCACTTAATATGTTATCTAAATGAATAATACAGTCATCTGGCATGTTCTTGAAGCAGCGAATTATGCCTTCACCACTATTCACAAAACACATTTACTGTACATTGTATATTATCATCTTATATTTAATGGCATAATAAGTTGTTCTGAATTTTAAGATTCTTCTTCACTAGCGTAATTTCGCAGTCGGATCTTCTTCACTGTGGCCGAGGTTGATGTGTACTTGTGCAGAAAAGAAATAAATTGTAATCTGCAGACTGAAGTTTAGCAATTCTGATGTACATAAACTGTGTACAGTCAGACTGAGTTGTTCATCTCAAACTCCTGTAGAATACGACTCCGAATAAATTATACTTTCCATTGCGGACATGGCATCATAAACACACACGACGCTGATCCATATAAATAAATCCCAAGTTTGCATGCTAATAGCGTTGAATTTCGAGTTTATAAAAGTTGCAAATTTTGACTATACTCAGTGTATAGCAGAAGTACAAACTTGACACAATGCCAAAATTTTATATATATCATCTGCCGGTTGTGGATCCCTGCTGGACGATATTGTAACTTCACGGACTTCTATAGTTGTAGCATATGCAGAACAGATGTAGTATTCGAACCCATGCGAAACACATAGCTGTTGGAAGTGACGGAACTGGTGCATTCTTTCCCCTGAAAAATATAACATGAAAAACCCGGAAGAGCCCATTCTAGTATAAAATTGCGAGGTAGGGAGTGGGAATTTGAATCAAGCAGACACGTTTCAGTAGCAGACCATTTCCATGTGTGACGTCTCGGAAAAAAATGTCGGTCGTATATCTAAAGACCAATAATATAATACCAACCGCGATGACCAAATTTAAGTACATGACTTAAATTTTATTATCCCGGATGGACTAAAGGCACAACCAACTATACATATAGTGTATTGGTGGTATTTGGCCACAGCTTTAATAATAAAAGATCATTCAAGT